>JAXIVJ010003334.1:0-95511 GCA_036785665.1 Chirona hameri
GGGGGTAGCCCCCTGGTATCTTCATAACCAATGATCGCAGCAGAATGCGCAAAGCGGAATTCGAAAGCGCTCAATGAGATAAACCTAACGCAAACTTAAAAAAATCAAATTAAGGTCACATGTCAGGTCACGGTCAAGTCAAACGTTAAAATCGAGGTATTTGAGTTTATGGACAATACTTGCCATCCATGGCCTTCGATTGCGCCTATAATCACCCAAAGTGCTGTCAAAGGTATGATACATATCCCACATGAGCTAAAGTGAGATTTTTGACAAGATCAAGGTCAAGGTCAGGTCACAAAAGGTCACTACACACAAAATATCTACGAAAGTCATGCAGCACATGTTTCATGGATGCTTTTACGCGTATAATTCGATAGTGGTAGTCATTTTACCACCTGACTGCATTTATGTGAAGTTAGTGTCAAGTTCAGGTCAAGTTCAAGTCAAGTTCAGGTCACTGAAGTTCAAAATTTGAAATTGATAAATCGGAATGAAAAAAACAAACATATTTCTATATCAGTTTTATCTAACAAAAACAGTGCTGGCATTTATTTGTCTGTATCCGGTCAATAAAAGCCAAAGCACGCAATTTCAAAATATAACATCATGATTTACCCACACTTTATATGCCATGACAGTCAAAAAAGATGATATCGTTTTTAAATGTGGTATGGTAGTTGCCCATATGTCATTACCTGACATATATTCCGGTTTTATCAATATCTTTGAAAAATGTGATTTTGTGAGCATTTAAAAAAAGTGTTTTATGAAATGTTTGGAGTCAAAAACCAATATTGTCGAAATTTAGAGATTGATGATTTGTAGCCCTTGTAATTTTCTACCTTGTAGCGTTTTTCGATTGAATTTTGCTTCAAATGCGGCATTTGTACGGCCTGGCAAAGTTTAGCCGATTTTGGTGTCAAAATCGTGTTTAGTGACGCCACTAAATTCACTATATCTTGAAAAATTTCTGACGATTTTTTTTGATTTTTTCTCTCTCAAAAGGTGTAAAAATTATGCGCAGAAAGGTACTGAAAGTTTGGCGTCGATATCTGTATTAGTTATTGAGATATTCGTAATACTCCTAGGGGGGGGGGGGGCTTAACCCCCCCCCAGTGACTCGCGGGGTATTGAATGCCCGCCACGTTCCTGTGTGTGTGTGTGGGGGGGGGGGGGGGGGGGCATTTGTCCCTAATGCCCCTCTCCCTGGATCCGCCAGTGGTAAAAACCAGACAAACCCAATTTTACCTCTTCTGTCGCTTTCAAACATGTATGTAGCTGAGTTCCTGCCGAGTTTGATCTTCAATAGTTGGAAGGGCAAACACAATTGAAACCTCTACTCATAGCACCCAAAATGTGCACCGGGATAGGTACCTAAGCATGGTACAAAATGGGTGTCAGATTTAAAATTGGTACCTGAAATTACTTGAGTATGGATATGACCTGAGGCCAAAGTAGCCATCCGAAGCAATAGTAATTCAAAATGACCTTGACAATGAAAAATATTAACTATACCTACACATTCACAAAGTGTGAACCCAAGTCCCAGTCATAATTCCTCAAATACTGTTGAAATGCGTTCCCCGCACGCTGTTCCGCGCTAACTGCTTTGACGCCAAAACGCGACGTTTTTTAAGCTTATGTTGGTTGTAGGAATCGCTCCAGATGGAAAATAGCGCCAGACGCGCCACGCATATTTGGAAATGTCGAATACAAAGTCCAGACTCATCATACTTAGGGAGCCATAAGTCAGTCAACACTCAAGATATTGCTTTGACATTTGGTTTGGGCATCGTCCATACTTGGTTCTCCAATACATATTCCGGCTTTTTAATATGATTTGATATTTTATATGATTTTATGAAGAAGAAGAAAAAATGGAGATAAAAAAATCCACAAAATCCAAATTTCCAAACATTCAAAAACCGGAATACATATTGGAGAACGAAGTATAAACAATACCCAAACCGAATTTCAAAGCAATATCTTTAGTTTTGGCTGACTTATGGCTACTTAAGTATGATGGGTCTGGATTTTAGCTATTTAGCTATGATAGGTCTGGATTTTGTATTCGACATTTCCAAATATGCACGCACCACTTTCCCTCCTGCTTCCAAAATCCTACAAAATAGAGGAAACACGAACGAGGCAAAAAATAACGATTTGTTTTGTTCGCAAGAAGTAATTTTTCGCAGTCAGTACCCATTTGTCATCGCCAGTTTCAGCAGTTTTTTTTGGGGGGGGCTAATTTCTATTGACGCCCCAATCGGGCCTGGGATGGGGAGGGCTTTTGCCCCCGCCTCCCCTTCCCCTGCATCCACCAGTGGCTGTCGTGGTAGAAGAAGCGACGATTAAACACAACTGCTTAACCCGGCATTGACTGGGGTCTCAGCAGAACGCCATTGACGGGGGGGGGGGCGTTAAACGCCCCCTGGTTATCTTCCGAACCAATGATCGCAGCGAGACGCACAAGGCGGCAATCGAAAGCTCTCAATGTGACAAATCTAAAGCATGCTAAAATGTCCAAGTGAGGTAAAATGTCAGGTTACGGTCAGGTCAAAGGTCAAAATCGGCGTATTTGAGTATAAGGGCCATACTTTTATCCAAAGACTTCGATTGCAACTAGTTTCACCTAAAGTGCTGCCACAGATATAATACACATCGCGCATGAGCTAAAGTGAGATTGTTGGCCAAGGCCAAGGTCAAGGTCAAGGTCTGGTCACAAAAGGTCACTATGCTCAAAATGTCTATGAAAGTTATGTAACACATGTTTTATGACTTATTTTCCACGTATAATTCGATAGTGATAGTCATTGTACCACCTGACTTCATTTACGCGAAATGAATGTCAATTTCAGGTCAAGTTCAGGTCGCCGAGGGTAACATTTTTTAATTGATAAATTTAAACAAAAATAGACATGTTACTAGACCAGTGTTGTCTCAAAAATACAGTGATGCCATTTATTTGTCTGTATCTGGTCACACAAGCCCAAAAACGCAATTTGTAAATATGACGTCATGAGTTACCATATGCCATAAGTCAGTCAAAAATGGTGATATCATTCTGAAATTTGGTATGGTAGATTCCCATATGTGGTTCTCCGACATATATTCCGGTTTTTAAAATCTTTGAAAAATTTGATTTTGTAGGCATTTTCCCCTAAACAACTTTTGATTTTTTTAAAATCCAAAACCAAAAATGTCGAAATTTCTAGATAGCCATCTTGTATCCCTTGCTATTTGCCATCTTTTGACGTTTTCGGATAGCATTTTTCTCCAAATATGGCATTTGCACGGTCTGTTACATTTTAGCTGATTTTGGTGTAAAACTCGTGTGTAGTGACGTCACAAAATTCGATATACTCGAACATTTCTCGACGAAATTGTTTTATTTTTCACTGTAGACGTAAACATGATTTAGAAGAAGGCACCCGAAGTTTCACGTGGATAGCGCAATTGTTTTTTGAGCTATTACGAAAATTCATCAGGTGGAGGCGTTAAACGCCCCCCCCCCCCCCAGTCAATGGCGGGTTAATGAACTGTCGAACAATAGAAAACAATCCGCAATAATTATTATGATAAAAAGTCAAAAGCAGTGCTGCACAATTCACTTCAGTTCGCGTATATAGCACCAGGACTGCTCTTAGCAACGAACTGTTTCAAAGCAACCGCATGCTGTTCAAAGCTCTGATATCTTTTGCTATTTCATTCCTATAGTGATTTTCTAAACTCTTTGCAGCTTTAATGTAGGTACCAAATAAAGATAACTCGCGGAAATTTAACGTTAAAAATTGCCGATGTTGACAGAACCACTATATTCATGACACATTTCGATAGACTTAATATATAGACAAGCCATGAATCCAATGCAGCTGACTGGCTGTCACTTATGTATTGCGGTACGGCATAGGTGACAGGCATGATGTACTGCGGTGTCTGATGTACTGCGGTGACAGGCATGATGTACTGCGGTGTCTGATGTACTGCGGTGACAGGCATGATGTACTGCGGTGTCTGATGTACTGCGGTGACAGGCATGATGTACTGCGGTGTCTGATGTACTGCGGTGACAGGCATGATGTACTGCGGTGTCTGATGTACTGCGGAGACAGGCATGATGTACTGCGGTGTCTGATGTACTGCGGTGACAGGCATGATGTACTGCGGTGTCTGATGTACTGCGGTGACAGGCATGATGTACTGCGGTGTCTGATGTACTGCGGTGACAGGCATGATGTACTGCGGTGTCTGATGTACTGCGGTGACAGGCATGATGTACTGCGGTGTCTGATGTACTGCGGTGACAGGCATGATGTACTGCGGTGTCTATGAACCAGCAAGGCGTTGCGATACAATATAGCACCAAGCAAGCAAGTAGGTATATCTACTTTGCGGTGCAGTCTACTCTTTCTGTGCGAAATCATGTATATTCGCCCGTCACAGAAGTCATGAAAGTCATTGAGAGATGTTATATTTGCACATTATACACGATAAAATCGTTCAACAAAAGTTTTACTTTCATAATTCATTATAAAAAACGACAGCTGAACATCGAAAGCACTCTTCCCGGTACAACGTGCATTGTCCAAGATTCGTAACCTCTCTTCTGAGAAATATGTAGCCCCTCTCCCACTCCCACTCCCACTACTCAGCTCCACGCTATTTTTGTTTTTGTTTTTTGTTTTATTTAACATCATCGCCGACGGGGTGAACCATTTATGGGCGAAGTCACACAGATAAAACCACACGCATTCACATACTTAAAAGATCACATTACATCCCTCACCCATAACCATCTATACCTATAATACTCAGCTCCACGCTATTTTTTTAAATAATTTATTTAACATCATCGCCGACGGGGTGAACCATTTATGGGCGAAGTCACACAGATAAAACCACACGCATTCACATACTTAAAAGATCACATTACATCCCTCACCCATAACCATCTATACCTATAATAATACAAAAGATCACCTAGAAGATCCTCTATAATACAAAAGCGATGGTTAAAAGCTGTTAAATGACACAAATGGATTTAAAATATAAAAATAAAATACGAAATAAGAAATATGTGATGAAATAGTGAAGATAAAATAGCAAAAATGAAGACAAAGGTAAAAATGAAAACGAATATAAAATTAAAATAGAAATAAAAAGTAACAATAGTGACACACAGGAATACCTATCACATTTCGACACCGGTGACAAATAAAACGTACATAGCGCGTATAGACTACTTACTTACAATGAAGCGACATATGACCTTACTTTGCCACGAAATGATGAGAGAGTGTCTGAGAACAGGTCCACCGTGGAACATTTATCTACGAGCCTATTAGCCAGTCTAGGCAGCCTCACAAAAATGCCTTCTCTCACAGTTGACACCCTGGCATATGGAATGCTGAACAGAGTTCGAGATTGTTGTCTTGTGGCGCGGCAGGGTACATTGAGTGAGAATGACTGTAATATAAATGATGAACGGATTTTACCAGTGAAAACGTTACGCAAAAACATGATATCGTATTGAGTTCTACGCGCAGATACAGACACTAAGCTAAAATGTTTCAGTAAGTCACAATACACAAGCGACGACGACTGAGAGCGCACCTGAGCATCCTATATTGGCTGAAAACTGCCGCTGGATCGTTTCGCACCATTTTCTGGGTGCGTGTCTTGTGTGTGTCGTCTGGCGACGGTCTGCCGCGCCGCAGCGGCCGGCGCCGTTCCGGTTGGTCGCCCCGTGTGACCATTCGTGCACTATCGTCTCGACCGCGCCGTTTTTGCCCATCCGCCGTCAAAAGATTAGAAATTGTGGGCCGCAGGTGCGGTGGCCGCAGCTGCGGGCGGAGTGGCGCGAGCCGCCGTGAAAAGTGCCCCGCTTCCGTCGTCGCCGCGCCGCAGTTGTCGCCGGCGGCACAATGGTGGCTTGTGACGCGCTGTATCGCGACACACGCCGCCTGTCGCCGGATTTGTATGGGATTTCGACAACAGGTCAGGCGGTGCGCTGCAAGACACTGGCACTGGCACGGGACACTGGCACTGGCACGGGACTCTGACGTCATGTGAAGGGGGAAATTGCCGACACGAGACGTTCTTCGGCTCTGGCTGCGACCTGCGAGGGCTCTTTCGTTATCCACTGTGCCTTAACAGTATCGTACTATCCTATGTGTTATCACAACCATAACCTTATCTATCTTTAAACTAGCATACTAACTCACGAAGTCCTGGCAATCAACATTCGTTTAAGAACATACTCACTGATGGTACAAGACGGCTGACTTTTCGTTTACGAAGTTCGCAACAGCCGATTTTCACAAACGAAGGGGGGACCTGCATTAATACACCATTTATGTAAACCATTTACCATCGCTATCACCATCGCTTACCATCGCTATTACCATCGCTATCACCATGAAATCGGCCACCACCATCGGAGCCGCACCGCTCAGCTAGTTTTGCTTAAAGTCAGCCTTACCCACAACAGGTGATGCATTAATTGTGGTTTGTAATTATGAGATTAATACAGACTGATATCGCTTGTCATTTGTCGAGCAACAACAACAGCAGCGGCGGCGGTAGCAGCAAATGTCATCAGTTTCACATCGTGCAGCACGATTCCAGAAGAAGCATATATTATTCACATTTTTACGATAGAGGTGCATGTGGTGGTTTGCGTTACCAGCCTTACGTAACTGATTACTAGGCAGCCAGGAAAGGTTAGGGCGCGTTTGCATGTGTCAATTGTGCCAGTCCATATGATTGGCCTAGACACGAGAGGAAGCCAAGTAGCATATTGTGATTGCATTTTTGAAGAATTGCAGCCGAACAATGCTGGGATATTCAAAACGTATGAGGTTGTAAGACATGCACGACATTCCACCGATAAGCATGTTATAAGCATGTACTTTTATAGCGTGCAACATCAGATAGATTCGTTAAATATTATTGCGAAGTGCATGCTTTGGCTGGCATTTAGAATCCTTTTCAGATCAGGGACTTGGACCGCCTCAGATGAAAACAAGTGGAAATGACATATTACACGCACTACTTCCTGTGCAACATCTTTTTACGCGCAGTTACATCTCAGTTTAATGTGAGGTAAAACATGGGAAAACTAAAAAGTAGTTTTCAGTAGCAATTTGAATCACACACGCCGTGAGCTGCACCGTACAACATCGAGCCAGCGTGGGCTGCCTCTGCAGACTCTACTGATCTGGATCTCGGCTGAGGTCCCGGAAAAATGACTGATGACTGTAATCCCTCGCTTCCTGTTCACCAGCGCCGCTCCTGCATTGAGGCACAGCCTGCTAACTGCCCGACAATCTCTTTGTTCGCGTCCCCCTGCTGGCCGCTTCATCCTGCCCGGCTCGCGGGCAACCTGTCGGCAGAGCCAGCTAAAGCTGCTTCCTTGATAGCCATCGCGGTCGCCCGACTTACCATCCCCACTTCCTGCCACTTAATACACTAATGCAAGTGCCCGGTCTAATACATTCCCCAGCTAACCCGCCCGGCTGGAACTAGCGTTACCCGGCGTCGTTTTCCGCTGCATTCCGCTGTTTATTGCTACGCATCCGTTGCAGGGTGCAACTTGACCGCCGCGCAGCTCGGCTCCTGTGCGACACTGCTCCCGGGACCGGCCGCAGCAGTGGCGTCCATTTTGCCAGGGCGGTTGGCTCGGGCCCGTCAGTTTCCGTGTCGGCCGGCCGGACGCGCCCTGCTCGCTCGGGCGCGAGCACGGCTTCACCCGTACACGGCAGCGGCCAATGGCGGCGCCCGCCGACCGCCAGCAGCCAATCCGACCGCCCGCCGGCGGCAGCGGAAATTCGCAATTTGGTCGGAAAATGGTCGCGGTTCGGCGTGGGGCATGAGAGGCACGACGGGGCGTCTGGCGTGGGTGGGGGAGGAGGGTGAAAGGGGAGCACAGCGTGGCTCCCCCGCTGGGGGAAATTGAAGTCACGCCGTGGGGTAAAAAGTCGGCTGAGGTTTGCGTCGGTCGGCTGGCGCAGGTGGGGCGAGTGCTGCGCGGCGGCGACGGTGGCGCGTCGACGCGGCGGTGTCACCTGTTGTGGCCAGTCCAGGGCAGCCGGATCATGGGGAGGGGGTCCAGGGCGGCTGATCAGAGTGTCGGAACATCTGGACTGGACCGGACGCCGTCACCTGCCGCTTTGTCCCGGTCCGCCGCAGCCGGTCCGCCGCGCCGGTCCGCCCAAGTCCACCGTCCACCCGCCGGCCACCGTCCACTGGGCCAGGGTCACGTGGAGACACCGCGCACGAACATAGACATGGATGCACCTAACTAATGGTAGAACTCGCAACATCGTCTTTGAGGTCGGACTCGCTTCCTTTATGTGGTTAACTAGGTATCTTGTTAGTTAATTCAATATAGGTGTACGTCCAAACAATCCCAATTGATAAAATCCCGGGTAAGCCATCCAGTACTGCTGATAGTTGCCGAGTGACACAGATTCCCTGGATACGCGCTATCTTACTCATTCCCTAGTGTCGTCACGCCTGGTAGTCTGAACACACGACTTGAACACACGAATTGAGAACTCGGTCACAGTAACTTACTCCAAGTATGCACCAAAATACCCCAGCACATTTACCAAATCACACACAATCATTAGTTGGGTATGTAAAGAAGAGAAGAGTTATAACTTATAAAGTGCCGCAATACGCAACATTCGCTGATGAATCAACGGCGGCACGAGGTATACACGTTTATGATTAATTTTCGACACATCAGGGCTCAAAGTATAATACCGGTGTTTAAGCACTTACAAGAAGCTATCTTAGCTAAAATCAGCACGTTAAATTCAATTAAATATAGGTACTCTGTCTTTTCCTAAGTCTACTTCTAAAAAAGATGTCTACTACCCTTCGCAAGCAATTCCCCATAGCCAGTGACGGCTTTTAATTAGAAATGAACTGGGCTGTGGTTAAGTTAGGAAATAACAGCTATTTTGGTCGTATGCTAGCGAAAACAGCGAAACCCCAGGTTGTTGGCTGACAGTTCTCGACAGAGCACGAAGCAGCCTTACATCTCCATCTTTGCCTCACCGCAAATTGACATTCGGTATTGGATTAGGAAAGCTCACAAATCCTACAAACGGTCTCCAAAGCTCTTCGAAGTCCATGCAAATTTGCGGGTCTTTGTCTTTGTCCCTTAGTCTTTGAGCATGCTGGGTTCAAAATTATTAATTCCATTGCAAATGGAATTGCAAAAATAGGGCTGCATGCCCGGTGCCTGGTTTAAATTTAGGCGTACTTGTTGCTGCGCCTGAACAGCCTGTCTCGCTGACATGCAGGACCCACGCCTTGCCCGACCATAGCGAAACTATGCGTACACAGCATATACGGTATGGGGTGCCACTGGCAGATCCAGCCGACGGTTTGGGGGGGGGGACTTTTTTGTGGCAAAAAAGTACCGCCATTTTTTTTTTCTCCGCGGATTTGGGTCGGTCACCTTATTTTGGTATTCGAGCTTAAGAAATTCACTTTTCAAATTCACAACAAACAAAAAACTTTTTCCCATTTTTGGGGTTCAAAAACCCCATATTAGGAAAATCCGAGATATTCATTATAAAGAAAAGGTAATTTCATTTCTTTTGACGTTTTGTATTTGCAATTTGCTTCAAAACTCTATTCTCTACAATTTTCAAAACATTTATCGTTTTTCCACCAAGAATGGCATGACATGACGTCATTAAAACGTCATTATCTCCCGAAATACTCGATCAATTGCATTGAGAGTTGGTGAGAAGACTTAGACTTGATGCAGCATAAGATACTAAAAGTTTCATGTTGATATCTATCATTGTTTTTAGGTTATTGATAAAATCTGAGCGGGGGCAGATACTTCTGATAAGGTTTGAGCTAGAAGTACCTATCTCAACCTAGGTACCTACCTATAGTTTGTTTTATTTTGATTGCACAATTGCCATTCATTGCTGGCACTAGGTCCAAAAGAAACAATTTATTGACGCGGCAATTTTTTTCATGCAAAGTGGGCGGAGCTTGTCATAGGCACTGTACTTAAGGATAACAAAAATGGACACAATTATTGACAACATTTCACTAAAAACACCTAGTCCCCATAGAAAATGGAGAGTCTCCAAAAATAATCATACCATCTGATGCACAACTGTTTACTTCATCCACCTCGGTCACAACTCAAACTGTTAACGTAAGTTTTTTTTTGGGGGGGGGGGGGAAGATTGAGACGCCATCACGTGGCGACAAATTACATCAAATATGTTTGTCATTTTCTTAGGATAACCCTGGGATAACCTTTTTAAATTTTCAAGTTTATATTTTGTATGCAAATAAAATTAATTTTGTAATGTAATTACATAAAACTATTATGGAAAAGTTTTGTTAACAAAATGATTCACCCATGCATCAATGTCAATGTACTGCATCAATATTTTGATACAGTGATTTTAATTTTAGTAAAAAAAAAATGGGTTCAGGTGAGCCAAGGGCTAAACAAATTGATGCACTTATAAAGTAATATTGTATCAATTTCCAAGATAACTATTGCACATCTAGGTGGCTGAAACTGTATTGCCACAATGCACAATGCACAGACTCATGTGCCATTCATCCCATCACTGTTATCCAGTGCTGCATAATTGCCGTTTGTAAATCGGTCATTTTCCCCAATACTATTTATATTGGGCTGGATCAAAATGTTGACGCGTCAAAAAATATGATTTGGGCCTAGTGCCAGGAACTGCACTGGGACCTTCGTGAGAATCACACGTGAATTTTGTACACACCGCTGTCACGCGTCCCATAAAGTTATTTCCACAAAAGCAACGCGTCATTTTTTATAACCATTTGCGCCGAAATAGAGTGTAGATTGGATTCCAAATCGATACCATATTAAGTGTTCTTCCTACATGTAAAACAACGTTTGTTCGAGCTTCAGTTCCGACTGGCAGCTTGCTGGCCACCATTTTCTCGTCCAGTTGAGCTTTTTTAAGCCCATATTTGATGGTAAGAGCCGTGCTTTCCGAAAATGTCCATTTTTTCACTGTGGATAGCTGGATTTTTATTGCTGCAAAGTCAATTTTTACAATAAATTGTTAACGCTTTTTGGTGGTGAGGGGGGGGGGCAAAATACATGTTGCCCCTCCCCCCCCCCCCTTCCAGGCTGTGGAGGGGGGGAAGGCATGGCCTGGTTGGCCCCCTGGATCCGCTAGTATGAGGTGCGACTGTCATGTTTGACCTACCCTACAAGTCTGTGTCTACCCCATACCCCCCATGTCTGCGCCGGCGCGTTTGTGTTGCACCACCCAGCTATACTGGTGATGGTGCTATGCTGCTATGCTATGCTGGTCATGGTATATTGTTTGGTTTGATACTATACTGGTGATGGTGCTATGCTGCTATGCTATGCTGGTTATGTTGTTTGGTTTTGTATTTTTCATTTTTGCACCACAAAGTGGAAGTGTGCAACAAAATAGCTACAAAATAATGTTTTCCCTTTCCCATCACTGTTCTTTTTTATTCTAAGGTAAGTGCGTATTTGCGGATATTTCTAAAACAATAACTTAGTTTACCCATTCCTACCTCTAAACTTTCTAGCAAAGCTGTATTGCAAGGAAACCGTATTTCAGGCTGGAATGATAGTCTGCAAAAATGATAAGGATGTGGCGTCTATTTTGGTTGCAACGGGGCTTGCCTTTTGTCACACTTTACCGAACTTATGCTTTTTCGCATCTGAGTGTCAGCTGCAAAGTAACCACCTGGATATTATTTAAAAAAGACGCTTTCCGGAAACTGTCATTTAACATTCCCTTTTGAGTGATTGCAGCTATTTTTGCAGACCAAGGTTTGGAAATATGTACCTATATATTTGTCCTATAGAAAGATTCGAAATGAAGTTTCGGTAACGCTGTTGGACCTATTGAGTCACTATCATCAGAGAAAAGGAAAGATGGAGTTAAATAGTGTTTCTCTTGATGCATAGGTGAATAACAAATTAATTTAATTGAATTTAATTCAATAACGATAGGTTGATTTTACGAAGTTAGAATCATGCACCTGATATTATGGGGATATGAGCAAGAACATATACGCATGTGATAAATGTTTAATGAACTGAAAGATTTAACGGCTTCGATACAGGATTGATTTTAAAATAAAACACGGAATCATTAAGTAAATAAAACTATTGTCAATGCAATGATCATACATTGTATTAAATGCAGTACCTACATATGTATGTATAGGGTGGGCCAGAGGAAAGTACCTTAAGGTTTTTGTCTCGTGCTTTTCAAAGGCACGTGCTACATTTATGAATTGTTGCATACATACTGCAAATCATATGGCAAGACGGATTATTACAAACTTTTACCCCCCCCCCCCCCCCTCCAACACAAACAAAAAATGTTGACCGACAAGCAAAAATCGTTTTGAGTTAAGACGTACTTTTTGACTGGATTTATTAATGCGACCAGGCGGCATTACCTAAAGATATTCAATTTGCAACATTGCAAACTTTATCTCGCCCATGGGAGCAAGTCTATCCAAAAGCAGATCATCTGCTGGAACTGCTTGAGGTAACTATTCCTTGTATCTATAACCTTGTATTATTCTACGCAAAGGCATATGCAGTGACTTAGAATGGCACCGTTTGGGCCTTTTTGGGGTCTGAAGGACAGAGGGAGCCATGCCCGTTGGATGCTGGCTTCCAGCCTGGCGGTACGCACACTTCCAGGTTGTTCGGTTTTTGCCACCAATCCAAATCTGTGAAGCTTGATGATCTGATGTTGGATAGACTTTCTCCCAGAGACGAGATGAGTTTTCGGTGTTTTTTTTTGGGGGGGAGGGGGGGGGGGATAATGCCGCCTAGTATCGTACATACATTTGGTCACAAAAAAACGTCTCAACTCGAAACGAATTTTGCTTGTCGGCCCACATTTTTTAGGTAAAATTTGGTGATAATCCGTCTTGCCATATGATTTTCAGTCTGTATGCAAAACAAAATAATAAATGTAGCACATGCCTTTACAAAAAAAAACACGGACAAAACCTCAAGGTACTTTTCTCTGACCCACCCTATATGTAAGCTCATGCATGAACTCCATTTTCAGCAAATTAAGTCATTCATATGTTAAGATTTCGGCCTTGGTCATAATGGAGTTTAATTTAGTTTTATATAGTAGTCGACATTGTTTTAATTATTTCAGCACAAACTATTGTAAGTTCGTATTCGCCGTCTCATGTTTGGAAACCAAGCAAAATAAATTGTTAACCCTATTAGTGGCAGGGGGCAGATTCTGCCACCCCTCAGGTTTTTCGCAGATATCTCCCGAACCGCTAAAAGCAGGTCCATGAAATTTTAGGACTTTTCCTACAATTAAATTCCACATATGGAGTCAAAAGTTTGAGTTCCTAACCTGAACAGAAGCGGTTCCAAGGCCCAGTTTTTGGAGGATTTGTTTTCCTGTGACATTTGGTGATAATACGGAGATTCAATCTTCATGGCTTCTTCCTGCCTGATGTATAAAGGAGTGACATAGGTTTACGGTGATTAAAATAAGTGCCAATTAGTATTTTAGTGAACTATAATACATATTGCACGGCAGAGGCGGTTTCAGGAACTTGAAAAGGGAGGTTTACAGGAAGTGATTATATATATATATTTTGCCTCCCTTTTTCGCTAACCTGGCACCGCTTATGGATGTAAATATGTTTTATAACTGTTGTTTCTGATGTCACAATAGCGCACCATTTCATTTATCGAAAGAAAAAAAGGTTTTATAAGGCAATTATTTTACCCCAAAATTTAGTGACCTGAAAACGCCTATGATTTTTTAATTTTCAAAAGTCACCAACATATATCAATTCCCAATTAAATCTCTATCGATCTCTATTAGTTGCGCTTACATCGGTTGATAAACATGACAGCTGTGTTGGATCACAAATACCTCTAATATTTGTTGTTTATGCCCCCTGTTGCCCCCTATCAAAAATTTAGATTTTTTTTTCTTCAGAAATGTATATCGTGTTGAGGGAAATAAAACGCTGCTTTATTTTTGAAAATCGGACGGGGAGATCTCGAGATCTCCGGGGGCGGAATCCGCCCCCCCCCCCTGCCACTAATAGGGGTAGCCAGGAGTCTGCCACTAATAGGGTTAAAGGGAAATAATGACCTTTTCCACAAAAATGGAGTTAGCACTTGAAATGGGAAGAAACACCCAACTTATAAGTAAATCCAATCACATTTTGCATAAAAATGTCCCTAGCCGAAGTTATTTCAAGCTAAATTTGATAAGCGTTCCGCGCTTATAATGGTCGGTACTCAGCAAGTACTCGATAACGAATTCACTGTCCGATCTAAAATTAGCCTCCCCACGCATTGTTATATATCGTGAAGGTATGTAATATGTTTCCTTCACCGTATTTTTTGCGAATATGTACCAAACTTTAATGAACAATCAACAAGCATTTGACAAAATTGCATTTAAATCGGCGGTTTAGTTTGGCCCCGAACGGCGGCTTATTTAGTGTTCGCGACTCATTTAAACAAAATCCCATGCATTTTCAACATACAGGTATTCAATACATTGCAATGCACACGTATGAAACATTTATCTGAACCATATTCCCATAATCAATCAATAAACATTTCAGAAAAGTGTGATGCATTATGCGGGCGGATTAACTTGGCCCCCTACAACGACGTATTTACTGTATGCGATTTGTTGAGAGGTAATTCAACGATCTTGTTCTTGTTCTTGATGGGTTAGGGCGCGTAGCTGCGAGGCTCAAGCGTCCAAATTCAACGAGAGGTATTCAACGTTGAACAGATCGAAACAAAAGCGCCAGATATGTCGCGCTCGGACCAATCAGGGGTGGATCCAGGGAAATTTGTCGGGGGGGGGGGACGTCAGACGTCAAGGGGCCTCAGAGCGTTTTTGCCGGTCTGAAAGGGCTTCTAGTCGGTCTGAGAGTGTATTTTCAGGTTTGAGGAAGCTCTTGACAAGCCTAAAGGGCCCTTGTCAGGCCTGAAAGAGTCACATACCGGTCTGAGAAGGTCCTTGTCAGACCTGATAGGGCCCTATGCCAGTCTTGTAGGGCCCTTGCAAAACTTGAGACGCCCTATGCTGGTCTGAGAGGACCACCGGTAGGTCTGAAATGGCCCTCGGTCGTTCTGAGGGGGTCCTGTGCCAGTGTGAGAGGGCCCTAAGGTCGGTAAGAGAGGTCCCTCAGTCTCTTTGAGTGTACTATCGGTTGGCGTGAGAGGGCCCTTTCTAAGCCTGAGAGGGAACTTGCCAGACTTGAATGGCCCTCCACCCGTTTGAGAGGGCCATTACCAGGCCTGAGAGGGCTCAGACCAGGCCTCAGGTTCAGGTGGGCCCAAATGGCTCGCCTGGTGTCCGGTATAGGGTCCTCTGAGGCCTAGTAAGGGCCCTCTCAGACCGGCTTACGGCCATCTGAGGCCTGGAAGGGGTCCTCTCAAACAGGCGCAGGCCCATTTCAAGCCCGGAAAGGGCCATCTCTGACTAATGTAGGGCCCACTCAGGACTGGGACTGGGCCTCTCAAACCAGCGGAGGGTCCCTATAAGGCTTGGTCAGGCCCTCTTAAGCGGGCGAAGAGCCCTCTCAGACCCGACCAGGACCCTCGCAAGCCACCCGAGGGCCCTCTCAGAACTTGCAAAGGCCCTCGCCGACAGGCATATAGTCTCTTTCAGACCCAGCGAGGGCCTATTCAGACCTGACAAGGATACTCTCAGACCGACGTAGGGCCCAGGCAAGTAGCTAGGATTTCGCCCAGGGGGAGGCGCCTGACCTGCACAGGGGCCTTTTGAACGTCCATGGGGCCCTCTGGTCTTTCAGAGAAGGCCCTGGTAGCCCTAAAGGGCCTTCGAAGTGCTATAAACTCTCTAAAGACCACGCTTCGCGTGGTCTCCAGACTCTTAGAGAGTCCATGATACCGCGCTTTGCGCGGTCTCGTCGGCGTCGTTGGGAGGCGCGCAGAGAGGAGGCGCACATTAACAAACCCAGTCACGCCCTATTTAAACCGAGCATGGAAGACGCACGATCATCTCCAGGAATCCAGAGTTGTGCCCATATTGCGTCAATGGACTCCAACACCCAACCTCACCGCCCAGACTGCAACCGCCCCGCCTCCGTCTGCACCACCCCAGGACGCCCGCAATCTCCTCCATCAGGATGGCCCCCACTTCCTGTCCAGCCAGCCCACTTCACGCGTCAGCTCCTGCCCCCCCCCCCCCTCCCCGCTCCTCCCCCGGCCGGTCGTCCAGGCGCGCTCGGGGTGGCGGTGCCGGGCCGGGGCGCGGCCGCTCAGCGCCGCTCGGCGCCGCGCGGCACCAGGCGGCAGGTAATTGGTTAGAAAGCAGGTGTGCTGCCGGACAGCGGCGGCCGGCGGCGGCGGCGGTCGGCCGGCGGTCACAGTCGCTCCCGAGGCGCCCCGCACTGCGCGCCGCTGACCCGCCAACCCACACCGACCCCAGCTGACCCGCACGGACCGGCGACCACCCCGGCGGACCACGGTGAGTGCGCGGCCGGCAGCACCTGTTGGTGTGTCGGTGTGTGACGGAGTGCGAGTGACGCGCGATAGGGGCGAGTGACGCGCGATAGGGGCGATCGACGGTCGATGACGGCGATAGCCAGCGGCGATCGGTGGCCGAATGACGCGCGGACGTCCGACCTTCGCCGCCGCTAATGGATTTCGATAATTGACGCGGTCCGGGCTCGACGGAGGACATCGCTCTTGCTGATGGGGCCGCGGGGCAATGTCTTTGCCATCGTCGACGCCGACGTTTTTTTTTGTTCGTCGACATCGAATGGCATGCGATGGATGTCAGAAAAAGGGCCGATACGTCGACGGGCAGGCACGCCGGTGCTGTCGCAGCGGTTCTCGTCGTGCCGTGTGAGGTCGTGTCGCGCGGGACAGACGTGGTGCGCGCACCTGTACGTCATTGTGCTGCCCTGCCTCTCGTCGATCCCACTCGACACAGCTGCCGAGCCGCATTGTTTTTGACGCGGATTTGGTCGCGTCAGCGCTCCCGGCGCCGTCGCCGCCGTCGTCGTCGACGCCGAGCCCGTCGCGTCGGTCGCGTCGGTGACAAAGGCGACGACGACATTGTGGCGGAGTTTTCATGTCGCACAGCTGCGCCGTTCGGCGGCGGCACGGCGGGCTCGTGTGGTGCGCAAAACAAAAGCCAGCCACATGTGTGTGGCGAGATAAATTAGAGATTTCGGTACGGTGCTGCGACCAGCTGTGGAGGTTTATATCACGGTCGGTAGGTGTAGTCATCCTGCTGCCGAGAGCCCGGCGGGGGTGCCCCACACGCAACACGGGCGTGTTCCTTACCGCGGGGCAGGTCAGGACGCCTCGCAGGGGTCAGGGAGGGTCGCACGCATCCCTACCGCGGGGGGGAGGACAGACCGGAAAACGCACATCCTGCCGGTGTTAGGATTAGAAGTGATATCGAGTGACAAATAAACGTGCCGTCAGGGATAGGTGGGCTGCTTGCTGCTCATTCGAGATATCGAAATGCGATAGGTAGCTCGTGACTTCAGGTGGAGGGATGGTTGCATTAAATAAACAAACATTGTATACTTTGTGACAAGAGTTAAGTTAAAATTCGCTTCGGGTGGGTGCCATTTCTTATTTCAACATTGACCTTGTATGATATCTATTATGCACAATCCGCAATGACTTCAAGCTCAAACCGGTCTGAAGCGTTCTGAACAACATAGATCTCAATGAGAATGAGTTATATGCGGTAAACGGATTGCGGTACTCGCTTGTCTCAAATAATTTCTTAAGAGTAGGCGCTTGATTCAAAATTGTAAGTACTTCCTAACTATTACATGTCCATCATGTGGCAGCTATATCTTCCTTTGATCAGTTTGGTCACACATGCAGCTTAGCAATGCGTCAAAAAGACAAATGTCAATAGCTTGTGTCCAATTTTGTTCCCCTGGCGAGTGGCGTCTATGTTGCCATTGTCCACGTGTTGTCTTTTATCTACCAAACGTCGGATTACCGAGCTGCCAAATCACTTCCACATATCACCTGCGCCGTGTGAAAAGTGTCCGTTAAAAATGTCGCTACGTGTAACCGCAGCCCCATCGATCATACCAGCGTGTCTTAGGACGGTAAAACTGTCTAATCCTTCGCTCCAAGTCGATACATCTCCTGTGTCAGCGCCGTTAGTAACCGTTCTGCTCAGCTCGGCTGTGGCTGCAGCCAGACCGGGGTCCGGAGGCGCCGGAGGGGCAGCCATACCTGGAGAGCTTACACGTCAAGCCGCCGACACAGTGAATATGGGATGTCTTTCTTATTGAGTTGTCAAACTCGAATTTGTAGCAAGGCTCGGACAAGTTTGTACCCACTCACTAGGTACCAGGTGGAGATCAGTGCGTGTAAACACGCTACTGCCGGCGTTTCTTGCAACTGTTATTGGAACATTGCATAATGTCATGATAGAGATAATCTTTGAGTTATTAGCTCATATTTAAACTTACTAAATTACAGCGCTAATGTAGAAATACTTTCTGGGTCAACGCGTATAAGTTTATAACTTGAAGAAGATTTTCTCAGTTACGGAAAAAAACAATTTATTTGTTACCTTCACCGATGACAAATGTCGCAACATTAAAACCAATCAAACCTATATAAGCTTACTGAGTCTTAATGAACCAGCCAAGCTGACCTGGCTGCTCGAAGGACGAAACCTACGTTTTGCAAACAGATGGATGTGAATAGACACCAAGCAATTCACCACTTTACCATTGTCACGTCACGCCAGTGTATTCTGAGACCTCAGCCCTTCTCGTCTCACCTCTCTGTGAGCCAGGCTGGTCGAACGGTGCCATTCTCTCCTCAAACGGCCGCGATTTGTCTCCATTTACCATCCGTGATTTGTCTCCCTTTACCACCCAGAGGTCCGCTTGTTAGGCGGGTGGTCGGGCCGACTTTCATGTGGGTTCGGGGCACACCCGTCCAGGAGTGTGGGCAGAGGATGGACGGGGCATATCGCAGTTTGCTTCGCTACCCAGCTCTCCGTGAGCAATCAGTGGTGGTGGGGGGATGGGAGTGGGATGGTATGGAAAATGGTCGTGGTCAAGACTCAGCCATTGGGGCAGCAATATGTGAATGAATCTTAGTCATCATTGTTTAGTTAATGTGAGATTGAATGATAAGCATGCGAAACCCGCTGTTATTTTCGATCAAGATTGCCTTGCTCCTCTAGTCAGAAGTGATACATATTCAATATTATACAACGAATCTTCACAAGCACATGATGCATTGGAATAATATTTGTAGAAATTATATTTGAATCAACCAACCCACAATGCTACCATGCTCAAGTTAACAGTATCACTCAGACACAACTGTTGTGCATAATTGGTACTGACCATTTCATCGTCTTTTTACGCGACAAAAAAAAAACGCGATTTATTCGCTGTTTGAAAGCTGTGATGCCATTCGGGAAATATTTAGGCATTTTATGAATAAACACCTCGTAATTACATCACTACTTCAACTGGGTGATCTCATTTGGTTATTGCTTGCCACATATAATTTGATCAATTATTTCCACTCTTTCATACCTTTGTGATACTCTTCCAGTAACAACAACAAGGCAACTTTGGGCGGTTTGCAATTGCACATGACTTGCAGACGGGTGCAAGGATGTGTAGTGTCAGCAAACTTTTACAAGGCGCTTCATGAGCTTGATGAGCGGATGGAACAATTGACTTTGTTGATGCATCAACTTTAAACTTGCCTGATGTGTAGACTGTACCGCATGATTGAAGTGTCATGCGGGTAGTCTACCATGCAGTTTTATCGGGCCAGTGTGCCGTTCGCGTTGGAGATATAGACTGCGCCGCAACACCTACTGCTACGTGAAACAGCTATCGCGGTCTTTTAGGAAGAAACCGATTAACTTTTTGGAATGTTACCCTCTAACAATGGCACATACTTCAATTTTGCATTTGCTTTGCGAAAGAAGTTGTTGCAAATTACTCAAAATTTGCACGCAAACAATGTTGTGGTATGACAAGCACGAAGGTGTCATCCAAAAAACCTGGTTAAAGTAAACAAATTGGATAAAAATCCTACCACCATTGGGACAGGGCAACAAAATACAAAATGGTTGCCAGATTGTCTCCAGATTGAATATATAAAAGAATATTATGAATGACCGATTGCTTTTAGGCATAATACACATCCATTATCAGCGGTATTTTCTGTCTCTGCCTCATAGTTTTAGCATTAAAAGAATGTTATAGAACACTGGTTGTGATAAACGAGGATGATTCAACTTTCAAACTGACCTTTCAGTTACATGCATCATTAATCCGGTATCCAAAGCCATTCTCCTGCAATCATGGCAGCTACACGCTTACTATATCTCATGACGATAAAGAACCTGCAACATGTAGGATTGTGCGTCATTATTCACGTACCAACAGTTATGCCGTAGAACTATTTGCCTTGCCACCAGTGTCTGAAGCATGACTCAGCATCACATCACTTCACCGGCAGTGCTCAGCCGAGCCGCGGACCCCTGCTGTGTTCCGACATTCCCTCCCCAAACAGCCCATCTGCGGCTGACCGGCGCCGCGTCACTGATTGTCTCACTACGCCGCGACGAGCTCCACTTATCGTCTCCTCCGCCGACCCATCTGGTAGCTCCGTCGGCATCTGGCAGCCCAGAGACCCTGGCCGCCCAGCTAAATCGCCCCATAACAAGCTATGCTAAATGAGCCGCTTGCCCCCATATCGTGCGGCATTAGTGGCGGAGCGGGCGGCTCGTGTGACGCATTGTGGCGCAGGTATGCTCATTGTGGCGCAGGTATGCCGCCCGATGGGGCCGCGCCGCCCCAATGAGGTGAGAGCGATGGCGGTACTATGTCTCGGGGCGGCTGAAGTCCGCTCGGCCGTCGTTGGAGACGAGTAGAGAGCTGGATATGTCCCGTCTGTGGCGGAGCTGCACCATTCCCAGGGATGCTCTGGAACTTCACAGTGTGCCGCGTTTCGTTTGGACACGGATGTAAAAACAAGAAGTCTCGAAATCACCAAACCTCAGATTGTTGAGATTCGTTTATTAAAAAGGAAAGTAGTATGCAAGGGGCAGCAACCATCGGAAGCCCCTGATCAGACATCTCAATCATGCATCTATCCACTCTTCCTGACTAAATTTCCCCAATATCCGACATTTTACCAGCTTATTTTATTGCCTGCCTCAGACCACATAATCCACAAATTCTTCAAAAACCATCCGCTTTGAACTCAACTGTACTGACACCTTTTCACAAACCAGCACCTCCGTATTTCCCCCGGCCTCCACCGCCACCATTGCACCGCGCCGCGCCTGGGCGGTCCGACGGCCCCGACGCGCGCCGGGCAGGTCTAATGGCGGCCGCGGCCAGGTCGATCGTCGCTAACGACGAGACGGCAAACAGCCGCCGCCGCGCTGGCCAGGCGCTCAATAATACACGCTCCCTAATGAGGCCCGTAATTGGTTGGGCAACGGTCGCGGCGACGCAGGCAGCGCCGGCGGGCCGCCGCCGCCCGGTCGATCGCTCCGGGCCAGTCGCCATGGCGGACCGAGCGATGGACGAGGGCGGGGTCGGCGGGGGGGGGGATGTGAGCAACAAGGGCCTGCAGAGGGGACATTTTGACGTTACGCTTAGGTCCGTAAAGAAGCATGGCAACGGACTAACGCTTTTCGATAAACATACCAATGATGATTTGGCAGAGCAATGCCTCTCAATGTCGATGTTGGCTGTGAGCAGGTATGGAGTGTATTCGGAGATCAAAGAAACCTATCGATAGTAACGATTTTTAATGGTTATTGCTTAATTTCAGTCACTCGTATTGGCGAAGGACACTGGTTGGAGATAATGTCTTACTCAGCCTTGCTGCATTATCGACCTTAACCGTCAATGCATGTCCTCGAGAGCATACATCCCCGTGCTATTTGTCACCAGTTCTCCTCACTGCAGGCGAACGGACGCTGCATAGCAAGCAATTAGGCAGCCTCCTCTAACATGCGTCATTCGCATGCCAAGCGTCATCGCCGCCGCTCTGCAAACCTCCGACCAAAGTGGCCGGCGATGAAAGCTCAAATAAAGCACACTCAGTCAAAGTAGCTTTGCTGGTCCAGTTAATAGCGTGCCGTTCCGAGCGTCGGCTGGTCAGGTCGCTCTAATAAATCCCGCCCACCGACAGATCAAAGCGCCCTGCCCATAAGCCCGCAGCCGCACATTAATTAAAGAACGGGGGTCCACGGCACGACAGGAAAGCGGATCCGCGCTGACATGGATATGGACGATTAGTGTCGTCCAGTGTCATGCAAAGCAGTTTCAAATTTACAAATGGAAAGCACAAGACAGTCATGGCACGCCCGGGTTGATTCGATAGATACGTAAGCGTTGCTAGCAATGCAGAGATCGTGAGAAGATACGGCAGTTTGAATGTTATTACATTCGATGACAAAATCGTTTAGTCATACTACACTAGCCTAGCAAACTGTTATGTAAGCAATTCCTTAACCCGCGCCGTGCCGGTGCTCGGCGCCGCCTTCGCCGTGCGGGGGGGGGGGGGGTTTAGACACCCCACTCTAACTCGAAAACTAAAATGGCTAGAAAGACGCAGAAAAAAGTGTTCGAAACTTCTCGACAAGCACATTCGAAAGTATTTCGGATATTTTTCCTCAAGTCAATATTGAGGTCACCGAAGGTCATTAAGGGTCAGATTTTCGAGTTTTAGGACTTTGCTCCAGAAACCCCCAGATATCACAGGAACTATGATCGCTAGGAACACACGGAGAAAATAAATAGAAAGCTCTGGAAAAGAAATAAATCGTACAGTGTGCTCAAATTTGATCTCAGATTAATAGTGGAGGCTCCAAAGGTCATTAAAGGTCAAAATTGCTATTTTGGCAAAGCTGTTTTTCATAACATTTTAGCTAATAAAGATAGGGAAATAATGTTGACGCCATCGTGTTTTTCTCGAAAAGGTGCTTTGAATCATATTCATGCTAATTAGGTTAGGTCAACTTAAAAATTTGACCTCAGGTCAAGGTCAAGTGGTGACCTAAGTAGGTCATGTTACATATGGGAAAACAAGCCTCGACTAGAAAAACACTGGTGTCGGTTTCACTTATCTATCGACATTATGTCGAGAGTTATTTTTTATAAACTGTTGGTGACATCGGATGACCTCGGCTAGGTCATCAAGAATAGCCTATAATTACATGATCCAGAAGGAATTAGACTGCTATCTTACGTATCCTCGGAATAGGAAGCATTTGAATATTTCCCCTTGGATTTATAATGTGGAGGTCACGAAATTGACATGATCTTAGGTCGCTATATAATAAATCCAAGATAAACGAATTGTAGATATATATGACCTTATGAAATCTTGTAAGTGTAAAACTGATCATCCAAAAACTGTGACTGTGGTACGACCACAAGCTTTTTTGGAGGTGGGATCTCGTGGCCTGGTCTGGTAACCTGACCTGAGAAGACACGATATATTTTTTGAAAAAAATAATGTGAAAAATTGATACCCAAACAGCTGAGCTAAAAACGGCGGCGCTCCGCGCCGTTGTTTGTCCGCTATCCTCGACAAACCTGAGGAGGGGGTGTCTAACCCCCCCCCCCCCGGCACCGTGCGGGTTAAGCAACTTTGTCTGGTGTCATGCTTTTGTTTAGTCTCTAAATTCTAAGCCTTTAGATACAATCGGATGCAACTTAAGGGCTGATATGACGAACCTAGATAGTGTAGGTATAGTTAAGTCGAGCAGTCGCAGTCCAGTTGGAAGCTATACTGGTTCCTCCAATTAACCAAATTAGCTTTTAATAACCCATTTCTTTTCTTTTTAAATATGAGTATCATTTTGTAATGCATCATTTATTAGCATGCTTTATACATACCTACGTTTAATCTAGACTCCTAATACTTCATCATCATTCCAGTTCTCTAACAAATCAAACTGTATTGGTAGTTTCATAGTGCGACGAATTGATTTTCTTATCCAACGAGCTGCATTTGAATAGCAGTGCTCCATTCGTCAGACGTTAGTCAGACGGGACAAACTGGACAGTGGGTGTCCACTGTCCAGCGCTAGAGACCGTGGGCGCGTCCGCAGCCATCGCTGGCCACCGGCCCTGTGTATTGATCGCCGTTCAAGGGGCGGAGCGGGGCGGGGCGGGGCGGGGCGGGCGGGGCGGGGCGGGGCGGGCGGGGCGGGGCGGGGCGGGGGGGGGGGGGGGGCACGGTGACGGCTGCACACTGCACGAGCGGGCGACGACTATCAGTCGGGGCGGACGACACAGAGTGCGACATTTCAACACGACCCGCCAGCCATTAATAAATGCTGCCGCGGCCGACACCGCACGCCGGCGGCGACAGCCACCAGGTTCGCTGGAATGGCATATGTCAAGTGTCAAAGATAAAAGCCAGCAGAAGCTCACGTCCGGTTGGACCCGGCCGCGGGCCCCGCCGCCCGCGCCCCGCACGCTGACTTATTCAGGTACACCCCGCTTACTTCGGCCCATTTTTGAAGTTAATTCTTCGCCGAGGAATGTTGGATCCTGTCAACATGCGGCGGTTTCAGTTATTGTGCATTATGTAGCGGATCGAAACCAATCAGGTCAGGAACTTAACAGCGGCGCTGGAATGGAATGCGCTGCTTCTTTCAAGGGCAAAAAGGACGTTGCAAACCTGGCTTCATGCACATTTGAACACACTTGTACACTGTACAGTAACTGCATTTCTTGTGAAATGTTCAAACAAAATTGACTGCAATCAAATGGTTTGTGGCTTTTTGAACAGAAGACTCCGCGTGCGGTACCTTTGATGCACCCAGGGCACTACAACTTTAACCGCCTAAAACTTAAATCCTTGGATAAAATCAACATGTGCGAAGGCGGTGCTTCAAAAACACAAATTGTGTTTCAGTTTTTGGTCCCACTTGTATTTTGAAAACTTACAGTCAATCGCCAATCAACAGGGCATCAACCAATACGCATATCCATTCTGCCTCATCCCATAAATAGACAAAGAACTTATAACTGTGTATGACCGATCTCCTTACAGTGATGATAAGCTAGCTGTCATGTAATTTCTGGGCGTTGATATCCACCTCCTGCGTATTTAACCAACCTAGACATTTGTAATACAGCCCCGCCCTGTACTTACTCTTATCTGTCATGCACCACACCGCCTCGCGCCATGCATCCCTCAGGCTGAACAAGCCGCGCCGCGCGGGAAACCTCCGAGACACGTGCGGCAGGATCACAGGGCCGGTGTCCTCGGTACACCAAGTACACGGGGTACACGTTATCCGGTGATAGGGCACGTGTCAGCGATCTGAGCAGCTGGTCGGTGCTCTAACCTCATCCCGCGGCGGCGGCCGTGACGGCAGAGGCCCGGTGCGGCCGAGCGTAGACCAAGACGCCAGCCAGCTCCAGCTGTCTCCCCGCCCACCTTCTCCTCTTTGTTCCTCTGGCCAGCTCTCCGCGGTCTCCGCCGGCTCCGCAGGTGCGCAGAACAGGACTCGTTCGTTTAATCGAGCGACCATCGTGTCCAACACGGCGCTGTCAGATGGTCGCCTAATTTATTGTCGGATGCGCGCGCGTCTCTGCCAGACTCACTGACAGCGGACGCGGCAGTGGCGGCGCGGCGGCGGCGTGGGTAGCGCACCACGCGCGCACGTGACAGGAACAGATCCAAATCTGCACACCGGTGGCTGGCTAGTTTTGAAGGTATGCGATGAGTGATAAGAAAATAACGTGTTAGTGTTTGCTATGATAGCAATGTGACGGCAAGAACATATACTGGACTGCGAAAATTATGATAATGAATTGCATTTTTGGGAGTATTAATGATTCATATCTTCTCGGATACATATATCTTGGAGCATACGAAAACAGTCACAAACGGACACACACACACACACACACACACACACACACACACACACACACACACACACACACACACACACACACACACACACACACACACACACACACACACATACACACACACACACACACACACACACATACGCACACACACACAAACACACACACACATACATATATATATATATATATATATATATATATATATATATATATATATATATATATATATATATATATATATATATATATATATATATATATATATATATATATATATATATATATATATATATATATATATATATATATATATATATATATATATATATATATATATATATATATATATATATATATATATATATATATATATATATATATATATATATATATATATATATATATATATATATATATATATATATATATATATATATATATATATATATATATATATATATATATATATATATATATATATATATATATATATATATATATATATATATATATATATATATATATATATATATATATATATATATATATATATATATATATATATATATATATATATATATATATATATATATATATATATATATATATATATATATATATATATATATATATATATATATATATATATATATATATATATATATATATATATATATATATATATAATGTTGCAGGTTTCCATTAGTGCAAACTATTAATCAAACTGGGAACTGTATGCTCTAAACGATGTGCCAAACATTTCAGTTCCCTGGGGGGGTTAAAACAAAGGGGCGCTGTATCGTCACCAGTTGCACTTTAGCTAGGACAGGACCTGGCCACAACACGCAATAATCACATTAGCTGCAAGCCACCATTTTGATTTATTCCACATCCAGCGGCTGCTTCTGGCATGCACTTGTTATCACACTGCTTCGTGCAAACATTATTTAATGAGTCGCCGCTTGAAATGATGGGGATTGTGAATAAGTCACACTTTGATCTGCATAAACTAACAGATGCTTACTTTAATCAATTATTTAATATTCAAGTACCTGTGCAGTCTACTTCGCGAATGACTCAATTTTGTGGTGAATAGTTTACACCGTACATCAAAACGTGTTTACGAGCATCATAATTAGCATAAAGCAAATCATTAGTCCGTCGAAAGATGCATGCCTTTTTTGAATGCGTCTGCTTTTTTCACATTCGTTTCCAATACACGTAAAGTACAATTATGTCTGACACCCGCGGTCGACACCACGACATTCCTTATCACCCCTCATGCAGTTTCAAATGCATACATGACCACTTCCACCATCAGATGTCATGATGATTATGAATGGCATACCACCAAGGCTATCTTTCCTCATCGCTGTCTCTTGAATGATACATCCATCGCACTGATTGCTACTGACATAATTTAACTTTAATCTGGAAAAAAATGTCGCCCTACGCTGGTTTTCCGCAAGTCGTTGGCATTTATTAGTGCACGAGAAATATCAGCCCGCTGCAAAGAAGCTGACAATTAAGTCACGCGCTTGGGCGCCAGCTGTCAATCACGGCTGCTTTCCTGTCCGGCGCTGAGTTGGACCAGTTAAGCCGCCGCGTCGCCCGCCGCCCCTCGCCGCCCCTCGCCGCTTAGGAAAGACACAGGCCGACTGCCATGTTCGCTCCGTGTTAATAATCGGCTAGTCCTACCCTCCACCGGCCTAGTTAAACTGCACTGGTAATCTGTCGCCCGATTTAAGGCCGGCTCGTGCACCAACAGCTGTTGATCTCTTGATTCCCACCATGCGACCCCGTGACGTCACTGAGGTGCAAAGGGGAAAAGTGCAAAGGGGAAAGTTGAGGTGGCATGGAAGCAGCTGGCGGTGATGTGTGGGGCTCAGTATCGCCTTCTTATCATGTCACCTCATATTAAGTCATTTACTACTGTCCACTCAGGACCTTGTTCTGATTCCTGATTGGCTCGACATCAGTGTTCAAGAAAACCATCGAGATGCATAACTATGTTTTATGTTTTCTCACGCCTGTTTTTGGTTTGTTATCGATGTTCACTGAGCAGCATTGCTCAGTGTTCACAGTCGCATCTCTGATTTCAGATCGCAACTGCAGCCCTGGCGAGCAAGGACACCATGGATCCGCTGACTTCGGTAGCCGGTAAGTACTCGCACGACACGGGTACTTCACTATTTGTCACAATTGTTTTCTAGCCCCCCCCCCCCCCGCTTCTTGATTCAGATGCTACTCACTCAGGCACAGGTGGCATCGTGACCCAACCCCAGCCTGCTGCCCTGCCCTGCCCTGCCCTGCCCTGCCCTGCCTGCTGCCCTGCCCTGCCCTGCCCTGCCCTGCCCTGCCCTGCCCTGCCCTGCCCTGCCCTGCCCTGCCCTGTCCTGCCCTGTCCTGCCCGGCCCTGCCCTGCCCTGCCCTGTCCTGCCTGCTGCCCTGCCTGCTGCCCTGCCTGCTGCCCTGCCCTGCCCTGCCCTGCCCTGCCTGCTGCCCTGCCTGCTGCCCTGCCTGCTGCCCTGCCTGCTGCCCTGCCCTGCCCTGCCCTGCCCTGCCCTGCCCTGCCTGCTGCCCTGCCCTGCCCTGCCCTGCCCTGTCCTGCCCTGTCCTGCCCGGCCCTGCCCTGCCCTGCCCTGTCCTGCCCTGCCCTGCCCTGCCCTGCCTGCTGCCCTGCCTGCTGACCTGCCTGCTGCCCTGCCTGCTGCCCTGCCCTGCCCTGCCCTGCCCTGCCTGCTGCCCTGCCCTGCCCTGCCCTGCCCTGCCCTGCCCTGCCCTGCCCTGCCCTGCCCTGCCTGCTGCCCTGCCCTGCCCTGCCCTGCCCTGCCCTGTCCTGTCCTGCCCTGCCCTGCCCTGCCCTGCCCTGCCCTGCCCTGCCCTGCCCTGCCCTGCCCTGCCCTGCCCTGCCCTGCCCTGCCCTGCCCTGCCCTGCCCTGCCCTGCCCTGCCCTGCCCTGCCCTGCCCTGCCCTGCCCTGCCCTGCCCTGCCCTGCCCTGCCCTGCCCTGCCCTGCCCTGCCCTGCCCTGCCCTGCCCTGCCCTGCCCTGCCCTGCCCTGCCCGGCCCTGCCCGGCCCTGCCCTGCCCTGCCTGCTGCCCTGCCCTGTCCTGCCCTGCCCTGCCCTGCCCTGTCCTGCCCTGTCCTGCCCGGCCCTGCCCGGCCCTGCCCGGCCCTGCCTGCTGCCCTGCCTGCTGCCCTGCCTGCTGCCCTGCCTGCTGCCCTGCCCTGCCCTGTCCTGCCCTGTCCTGCCCGGCCCTGCCCTGCCCTGCCTGCTGTCCTGCCCTGCCCTGCCTGCTGCCCTGCCTGCTGCCCTGCCTGCTGACCTGCCTACTGCCCTGCCTACTGCCCTGCCTGGCCCTCCTCTGTCTGGTCCTGTCCTGCCTTGCCCTGTTTCTTTGGACGGACAGAGGTCGTATGACTTCATTCAGTGACGCAGCTCTCAGCGAACGTGCAAACAACACGGCTTGCTCGGTGAGCGCGCCCACCAGAGCTGAATTCCCACGGTCTCAGACAGACACATTAAAGCGAATGTTTCACCTTTGTATTGGTTTTGAACTGAGACAGCCATTATCTTTGGCCGTTATTGAAATGTCGAAAATACTAAGGCCATTTTCCCAAAAACTTAGCCGTTTTTAAGCAATTGAATTTCTCATTTGCAAAATGGGGTCTAGGCTAGTGCCGCCGCTGATTGGCTGACAGCCACTTTGTCAGCCAATCCCACTTTGTCAGCTAATCAGCGGCGGTCTATTGCTCAATAATGACGTCATCATCCCAAATTTAAACCCTTAATTTGTATCAAGTTAAGTGACTTTTCGAGAGATAAAAATATCACCATCGTTTTCAGCAGTACTTACTTCATATTTTCGACTACAACCAGCGTATATTTGACAACTTTCAGAAAGGTGAAACATTCCTTTTAAGTGCACCTGACAGGAGCGGAACGGAACGGAACGGAACGGAACGGAACGGAACGGAACGGAACGGAACGGAACGGAACGGAACGGAACGGAACGGAACGGAACGGAACGGAACGGAACGGAACGGAACGGAACGGAACGGAACGGAACGGAACGGAACGGAACGGAATGGAACGGAACGGAACGGAACGGAACGGAACGGAACGGAACGGAACGGAACGGAACGGAACGGAACGGAACGGAACGGACTAGTGACAGCTACGGCGTCAAACAGCCACTGGGCCATGGACTGGGCGGGCTTGGCGTGTCAAACCGTGTCAGGAAAGCATGCTAGGGGTTGGAAGCCCACACGTGAACTGTACTGCATGAGCATTTTGGGTTGTACGTTACATTTTTTTGGCAGCGAATCAGGAGAGCTAAGACATGTTCTCATTTCGAGGGAGTCTGTTTCAAGGGGTATGTCTCTGTTTCTCAACATACTATTTTAGAAGAATGTTACGCTTTTGGAACAGCTGGACTTTCCAGGAATATTAGGTTACGTAACATGTTAAAGCGTTAACTGCGAAGTGGCCTTGTCTACTTGGTACTCTATTCTTCTCGTTTCTCTTTTGCGAAACTTTGCCTAAAACATTTTAATCGCGACGTTTTGTACTGATTTGGCTCCATGGATGGATGCACTCCACAGATGGACGCATCAGCAGCGTTCAGTAAACTATACGCTTCATAATTATCTTAAAGGATGAAGTGGGCTTTATCTCTGTAAAAAAGACTTTTAGCGGATGCACCCATTCAGCAGAAAGTTTCCAGCAGCTTAGCACAACTAACGTTATTGTTCGTGCTTTGCTTCGAATGGCTTTGTGTCATACTTCGAGCCAGTACCACAAGTCTTTTGATCCGTATGCCATTTACGCATTCGAAATATTTAAAATGGTGATGCTATCTTCTTTTAGCTCCATCCGATGAAACTCGTTATGAAACTCGTTATGACTCATTCACATTGGCGGATCCCGAACGACGATTTTTTGTTTGTTAGGGGGGTGGGGGTGGGGGGGGGGGGGGGGGGGCACGAGTGTTTTGTGGGCCAAATCCCCAAAAGTCTCGCACAATGCTGAAAACTCGTCGGATTTCGCTTGCTTATGCATTGATAGCTGATTTTAAACCACATTTCCTTAGTAAAAGTTGCTGAGATTTTCTTCCATACCAGGAAATATGTGTCAATTTTGCGCCGATTTCAGGCGGTTTGGGGGGACATGGTCGCTTTGCCCCCCTCCCCCCGGATCCGCCAGTGCTCATCCATCCTCTTTGCTTTCCTGTCTTTCCTAGAACCCGACTATTGCATAGCGTAAACTATGCAATAGTCGGGTCAACTTTGGGCGTCAACTTTAGCGTCAACTTTGCATACACCTCCTTTCATCTTTCCTGACAACACACATACATCTTCGTGCCTGGCCCCCTCTGTGTCCGGACGTCGGCCACATTCATACCCACTCCCGTGTGCGTGTCTGTGTTTTAATTGGAGCGCGTCGTGACCCCGCTCCCTGGCGTGCATTCGTGCATGTGTGCATGTGCGTGTGTACGTGAGCGGGCGAGCGTGTGCGGTGTGGTGACCGCCCGTCCTACCGCGGCGCCGCCGCCGCCGGCCGGCCGGGCGGGCGGGCGGGCGGGGCGGCACGTCACCGCCCGTGCCCTAATGAAGTGGCGCCACGCTCAATAACTACCCGCCGCCAATTCGGCCGAACATTACCGGCACCCACCGTAATTGGCCCAATGACGCGGCAGCCGGCGGCACCGCCCCCACCGCGCCGACGACCAATCCGCGGCCGACCTGCGCCGGCCGGCATTAGCGGCGACCAATGGGCGGCGGCGGCGCGCCGGCCGGAGGGGCGGGGCGGGGTGAGCGCGGCGCGAGCAGCGGTGAGCGGACGCGGGCAGGCGCGCCGCGCCCGCTCAGACCGTGCCGTCGCGCCGCCGCGATCGCCGCCGCCGCCGCCGCTGCAGTGCCGCCCCGTCGCCGCCCGCGCCGCCACAGTGGAGGGTCCCGGGCGACTTCGACACTCGATCGACATGCTGATTTCGGACGCTGCGCCGACGGCGGTCGGCGCCGCGCCGCCGGCGCCGTCGCCCTCGTGGAAGCTGACCCCGCCGCGCACCGCAGCGCCACTGCCCGTGCACCCACTGCCCACCGCCCCGCACCCAGGTACGGTCCCAGCTGCACACGACACTCGGCACGGACACTCTGGCACTTCTCCAGTGCATACCCTCAGCACAAATACTGGCTTGTCGAGCTTGGATTGTTATCCTAGCTCGCCAGTTAATTTTGTGGTGTTGCGATATGCTGATTTTGGTTTTGGTTTGAGAGTATTTCATACGTTTTTCCGGTTTTCTTTCATTGAATATCTGGCTGAATGCCTCACGGCAGCTTTGTCGAGTGGCAGTTCTCCGTTCTACGGGGCAGTCATAATTCATGACATGAGCTTCTGATCCTGACAGTTACTCATTATCATAGTCAAGTCGCACCAGCTTATACTTATTGCATCTTAAAACAGACGGTCTCTTCTCGTCACTCATTAGTTCTTTGCTCATTCTTCTTAAACCGTCTACGTCATTTTACCTTCCACGCAGAGCAGAGGTTCGGCTAGTTTCGGTACCATATTACACTTCCCGTATTTTCCGCTCGCTCCAGTCAGCTAGGTCCAGTTTCTGGGGATTCTCATGACGTCACAAAACCATATTTTCATGACACCGCGAGCTTACCGCGTCGGCTGACCATTCTGGCACGAATCGCCGGAACCAGACCCGACGTACCGACCGCCAAACGGTCCTTTAAAGCGCTTCAGGCAAACTACATAAAAAATACCGAAATACTAGCCGTGAAATTACGTCTTTAAGATGACACTATCGGGCCATGTAAGAGTCAGTGCTGTCAGGACGTAGCGAGAAAACAAGATTAGCGTCCGCCACATATGTGGGTCTGGGGTATTTTTAACTCTGGGTACAGCTGACGGGAACACGAGCAGCTCTTACCAAACAAAACACGGCGAGAAAGAAGACGAAGATGAGAGCGGGAGAAAGTTAGAGATACCAGTCACAACCGATGAAGAGCACCCTAACTTGGCCAAATAACCAATGACGTGAGATGTCATTCGTTATCAGAACCGGAACGCGGCATATTAAGTGGGAAATCACTGGTAATTAAACACATTAGATAACGAGTTTTTCAGCGTGAGTGTCAGCACATGTGCAAATAGCCCCGCCTGCACGATTGGCTTACAGAGTCGTCAGGCGCGTATCGCTGTCATCTCGGCTCCAAATGACGCGGGATGCTTGTTTGCTGATCGCTCGCAAAACGGATCGAGTCGACCGGTTCGCGCGCGCGCGCCCGCCGGTCCATGATGGCACCCGAGATAGGCTGGGTGCCGCCGCCCGGCCCGCCCGCAAGCCCTTCCGGAATGTGCAGCATGGCTGGGTCTGAGAGATGTCTCTTGGCTTGGTAGCCTGGCTTGGCTTGGTGATATCAACAGGCGTGTAGTGAGGGAGCATTATCGATTCAGTGTCAGAGGGATCAGATTCGCCAGAAATGACGGGCAGGCTAAATTAGTGTATTTTGGACTATTCTTGACGGGTTCAGTCAATATGCATTCGTGAGAAGTCATTGCATTATTAATGTTGGATTGATGGATGATGTAGTGCTTAAAATGTTTGGAGAAAGATAACACCATTTTCGTGAAACCTCCATGAGCAAGCAAATTCATTTTCCTCTGCCTACAAGCTGCTTCTGAAACATGGGCTATGCAGTGTTTCGTCCATGTCTCTCTGCAAACCAAACATTACTATCCTCCTTCTGCTACTTCTCTATACGCTTCTCTCCACTATAATACTCTACCGTTGTCCTCGGTAGAATTCGCAGGCTGCCAACTGCCCATACAGATACACTCTCTGCCCATACACAGTACACTCTCTGCCCATACAGATACACTCTCTGCCCATACACAGTACACTCTCTGCCCATAAACGTGTTCGGGTAAAACGAATGACCGTTTTATTTGCTTATCTCTACACCTCAGTCGTGTGTTCGGCCCCCGCACAATGTTTGAACAAATGGCAGAAATTACTGATCAAAATAAGACATGATCTGGATGCTTTCGGAACCACTTGTCTACTTCAATGATGAAGAACATAGTTGCCCCTTCCATTAACAAATGTACTGTGCAGCGGTGATTTTGCATGGTTTTTGGCTTTTGAAGATATTATGTCGCATTTTCGAAACGTGTTTTCACATGACACTAACCCTATTTATAGCGGCCAAGCCAATCGGTATCAGAAATGTTGGTCCAGAATCAGCTTTGCGTCACCATTTCGGATGTGGTGCTGTGATGTCGGCTGGATCTAACGAATTCTTTAGTGGATGCAGCATTGCTAATCACAACCTTGCTCAGAAAAGGCAAATCTGTTTGAATTGATATATTATTGAAAATGGTTTGTCAAATATGTCCAATTCAAACTATCAGAGGATATGCTTTCAAGTTGAAACACTCGAGGCATACCTCCCTACCGATGCAGCCAAAAATAAAACATAGTGTGTTACCCTCTTTTCGGAGCTTATTATTTGCAAAATATGTCACCATGGCAACCGTTATAACCTCCCTAAATCGTATAAGATGAGTCAGATAGGGACATGCTTTATTTTTCTACTTATAATGATTAATGGTACAGACAACGGGCAATTACACCAAATTTGATTTTACTGAAAATAAATGCAGGAATTTTGGTGATCGATGGCTATGGACTCATGATTTTACATTTTATTGATCATTCTTCCATTAAAGTTGTTGTGATACCTGAACAGTGCGGGTGCAGAATACTGGCCAAATCTCGTGGTCAGCGTACTGACATTACAAACAATATTCGCTGTTAGTAAAACATTCCAAAGTGACTGCTTTGAGAATATGCGATATTTTCGTAATTTCGCACTCATTTAAATTCGATCAATGTCACGTATATTATCAAACCGCTACGTTTTGTCTTTTTGTTTCCAGCATAGTCCTCATCATGTGTCTGGCTCGTGCTACATAGTCATACTACTGTATACAAAAACAATACGTTTTACGGATACCTTAGGGGTTGCGAGTTAAAAAAAACTATCGAACCGTCACCTCGTCCGTGGATTCCACTATGACTGGTCCTCTATCCACGGAGAGGACGGCCGTTCCAAAGTGTCAGCCGGCATTGTCACACGGTGCTGTCATCCAGCATTGTGACACACCGAGGCCGGGTGACACCGTCCTTTGTCCAAATATCGCCCCGCGATGTAGAAACTCGCGGCGCCCAACTGGGAGCCATCGCGTTTGCGACACCCAGAACATGGGTGTTCGAATCAGTCGAAGCTAGTGGAATCTTTTTCAGAGGAGAGCAGTGTTGCCGCCTTGTAATGTGCTGGTAATCATTTTCGACTCTCTTGTCATCCACCCATTACTACACCTCACACCTCGAACTGCTCAGTGATCTTTGCGTCGCAATTGAGTGTTAAACAAATTTTATTTCACCCCTTCCCTTGGGTGGAATCAGCGGCTTGGATTTGTTGCAACATACGTGAGAATATTGATGGCTGACATCGGTATTGGCCAGAATGCAAGTTGCGTTTTTTTAAAATTAATCCAACTTTATCTCCCGTTACCTTCAACCATTTCTGGTTGAAACACAGTGTTTGATTATTAGTTCAGCCGCATTTCGCTGTGTGTTCTAAAATGATAGTCGTTTTTAGATTATATTACAAAGTTAAGAAGAAAAGAGCGACTCTAGTTAATGCGCCAAAATAATAAAGGTTTACATTGCCTGCCACAAATTTAAAGGCAGGCCTCGCTAGTGCGTTAGTGAAATTGTAGTCACAATTGTTAATTAAAAAGGCAGCCAATTAGAGCAAAAGAGGCTATTAGGCCCCCCAAAACTAAAAAAGCTTTGTAAAAGGTTGCTTGAAAATTGCTCTTCTTTCGTCATTGGACTTGCATCCCAAATGCATGTATGTACAATGTACACTGTACATGCGCTGTTCACAATTTTACACACATTTATGCAGAGTAACTGAAACTACATTTGCCGGTCCAGTGAATTCTTTCTGCAGCCTCTATGACCTTCAGCACATGTTTCGCAGAATAACGTTATCAGCAGCAGGAATAATGATCACGCTGCCGCGGTCCCTGCTCGACGGAAGCGACCATCATGCGCCTGACGCGTTTTGTGCTGGCGGCAGTCGGCCGAGAGTGCCGACATTGCCGAGCCTGTGTTCGCGTCGGGCGCCACGTCTGTCAGCGGCACAGGGCGACTCGCAACGAGCTTTTGAGAACTATAAGCATATGAAGAACTTTCAGCTTCAGGCTCAGAGCTTCGCCTAGCAGAGCTCTCCGGAGCCACGGGCTGGAGCTGTCAAAGCTCGGAGCTGTCACAGCTTCTGGATTGATGCGATGCTTCACTGCTTCTGCTGTAACCGTACTACGCACAGCTGTCTGCGGGGCCTCCTGTAAGGGATTTTCACTGGGGGGCACGCCGATTTTTCAATGATGGGCAGCTATGTCCCAAATCGTGCTGTATTGTCTATTTGTATTATTGTACAATATTTTTCACGAACAGGACAATCATTTTATGTAACATGATGTATTGCAATAATTTTGTCTGATCCTAGGTCATATAGAGAGATGTGGATAACAGAAGATTGGCGCGGAATGCCTTAACCCGCGTCCCGAGCACTGTCAGGGGTTCGCACCAACCACGAACTGCCGGGGGAGGGGACCCCCCCCCCCCCCCCCAAGATCTCGAAAAACACGCAACGAAGCGACAAGTGAAAGACGTTGTTAGATAGCCCGAGACAAGCTCTATCGAAAGTATATCGGTCTTTCTTAGGGGTCAAGTCAATAATGAGGTCACCAGAGGTCACCAAAGGCCAAATTTCGGCTATATATGAGTGCCCTTTCTAAAACCGTCTATATCTCGATAACTAAAAGAGTTAGCGACGCGCCAAAAAAAGGATAAGCAAGATAATTGAATATTCTTTCAATATAGTTGCATTAAAAGTTACCTCAGATCAATAGTTAGGTCGAGATAATGCATTAAATTTGAAACATTCTCAAAATCGCCGAATTATTTTGAAGAAATAACATTTGATAGAAACATTATAGAGTAAAACATATTTCACCATTGTATTTGTCTCATCGATACGCATCGAATGATATTATCATCGAACATTTAAAATAAATGACATAGGTAAAGCATACTTAATAGCTCAAACAGTGACACATTTTTTCTTTGGAACTCATAAGCCGGTTAGTTTTAAAGACACGACTTCAAGTCCTTTACGCACATTCACCGTGCTAGTCACCATCATATATCTTAAGGTTTTTGAAGTCCTCATCAGCTTATATTTTGTAATGAATTGTTTCTGAAATTTTCCCTTATACATGGTGTTAAAATTGTATTTCGTATCAGTAAATGCGTAAGTTTCGATCGAATTTCAATCGTTTTGGGCATGACCCCGATGCCCCCCCCCCCCCCAGCAATGGCCCCCGCCTCTGGCTATGGTCCTCGACTGGTCTTAACAGACCTTGTGCTGGTCTGAGAAGGTCCATACCATGCCTGATATGACCTTGCGTATTGGCCTACTAACCGGTTTTTCTTCTATGAAATTCTACCTTTTGGGGACGGGCCCACTTAAGATGTTATGGGGAGCAAAATAGTATGTTTGCCTCCCCAATTGCCTGAGTGGTGGACAGCAGCTCCCCTGCCTCCTCTTCCACCGGCCCTGGATTCGATCCACCATACCTACCCACCTGAACCCAAAAGACCCAAAACCCAAAACTATGAACTACAGGTATGTCTCCGGCTCTGGATCCAGTTAACTTAATACACGAGATACTGTGTGTCTATTTTGCCTCCTCTCTTTACTTCGCAGTATTTCGCTGACTAGGAATTGCCAGTATCGTTACCAAACTTTCAGTACCCCTCTGAGACCAACCGAGGGCCCTCTTGTGTCGCCGTAGGGCCCTCTGAAGTCTGAAAGAGGACCTCCAGATCGTCCTAGGCCCCTCTCAGGTCCGACAGAAGCCATCTCAGACCGACCCGAAGGCCCTCTCAAACGGACCAAGGGACCTCTCAGGCCAACATAAGGCGCTCTCAGATTTGGAAAATACCGTCTCGGATCAGCCGCAGGCTCTCAGGCTAGCTAAGGCCCTCCTAGACTGGCCCAGGGCCTCTCAAACCGGCCTATGCAACTCTCAGGTTGTCTATAAAATGCCGAGGGCCTTTTTAGGTCGGTCGAGTTCTCTTGTGACCCGTCTGGGACCTCTTTGACCAAGCTCCCAGGTAGGTCTGTGAAATGCCTTCTCAGACCGGCCGAGGACATATGACCGGTCACTGAGGGCATAGGACCCAGGGCACTGTAAAAGCCTGACCGAGGCCTCTTTCTGACCAGTTGAAATACCTTATCAAGACCCGCCGATGGCTTCCTTAGGTCTCTGACCGGCTGACCACAGGAAGGGGCCACAGTCTCAAAAAATGTCCCGACGCCTAGGAGATTGTTCCCCCCCTCTAAAACTACAATCCGCCGCCAATGGTCGAACCGAATGTCGAAAAAATGTCAGCTATCAGTCCAGCATCACAGATCACTGCCCGTCGCCCCTACCAAACATGCTGCGTAACTGTCAGGAGATGGGATGAGATCGTGAAATTGCTTATATTGTCAGAACACCAGTCGAATAGGTACTTTTCCGCACTAAAACTGAAGTGGTATTTCTGAACAAATTACCATCGAGTCGTATTCACTTAGTTAACCGTTCTTTTCCTTTAGATCTGCGCCAATTGAATGTTTTCTTTCTTTCTTTCGCCGATTCGAGTATGTCGTTTTTATACAGACACGATGACAATTACCTGCCCCCCCCCCCCCCCCCACCAGTGACCCGATTTCAGCTCGACTGGGGGGGGGGGCGGCTTCACCGGGGGGGGGCTTCACGGGGGGGGGGGGGCTGCGGCCCCTTCCCCCAGTTAATATGTTAGAGGAGGCCCTGGCTGGCTGCTCGCTGGTGTTGGCTGCTCACGGCGATAAAGTACTTGTAGTTTTGAGTTAAAAATTGAATGGTTCCTAGTCAAACCTAGAAGAATGGCTGAACGACATTATCGCTACGATTATCTTGCACAATCAGCACTCCATCTTTTTTGTCGAACAGTTCAGTCAATTCAATGTCACGCTCAATCCGCTAAATTGCACGCATGATTGGTTTTACATACATATGAGGTTGACATTTAGGTGAAGTTTCTCGGTATAAGCCAGCTCATGAGGATATTCGCGGCGCTTTGTACGAGCAATGTTGGCGATTAACGGAAAGCAAACTTAACCAGCAGGCAGCCTGTATTGGAAGTGAGTCATTCACCGCACAGAGGAATTTGCTGCCGGTTCCTGACGAGTGTCGGGTCTTAGCCGGTCTGTGTCAGACAGGAATGTGCAGCCATTGAAGAGAATCAGTCGGAGGCAGCCATTTTGTTTGGTGATAACGGGAAATGACCATTAGTGTTGGAGGTCCCTCGCAATAGGATTAGTTTGGCTGTAGCCCTTTGCATAGGAATAAGGATTTAATCAAGAGTGTGGGGGAATCCAGAGAAGTCTGAAGACATGTAAAGTTTTAACGCAGAACAAAAAAAAAACATTGTGTGTTCCCTCGCAGATTATATACCATCCTTCAAAATGCAGAAGAATGTATTATATTATGGCATGCATAGGCGTAGGAACAGGGGGTGGGGTGGGGTGGGGGGGGGGGCATAGCCCCCTCACTTTTCGGCCATTTTTTTTGGCTAAAATCTTTAGTTTTGCTTGGTGAGAAACGTTTTTGATGGCAAAAGGTTTGCCAAGACGAGAACAGCCCAAATCTGCAAAGAAATCTTCCATAGGGCGGTTGGGGTTCTCTCAAAACGAGATCACAGTTTCACTGCCCCCCCCCCCCCACACACACACACTTTTCGTGACGTTCCTACGTTCCTGATTGCATGGTAGGTCAAAGCCACCCTCTCAGAATTAACTAGGTCGTCCTCTGGTTTGCAGTTTATATTAAATCTGGTTCACAGGTGAGTGTCGAGCAGTTCGCATAGGAACAGCCTCTCAGTGGCACCTGTGACGTCACTACATTGGCCGCGGCGTGTGTAACCCCGTTGTAACCCCGTTGTTGCTGTGTTGCAGGCGCAATTCCGCCGCAGCTGCGGGAGCTTTACAGCTCGCACGGCCTCTCGCAGATGTCGCAGATCTCACAGATGTCTCAGATGTCGCAAATGTCTCCGGCGCGGCTGCTCGAGCTGAATCGGTACACAATGAGGCCGTACGACCTCGCTCAGCAGATGATCAGCCAGCAAACGGCCGTCACCAAACTGCTCAGTAAGTTCACATGTCTCAGATGTCGCAAATGTCTCCGGCACGGCTTCTCGAGCTGAATCGGTACACAATGAGGCCGTACGACCTCGCTAAGCAGATGATCAGCCAGCAGACGGCCGTCACCAAGCTGCTCAGTAAGTTTGCAGCTTCTGTAGTTCGCTTTATGCCGCTTAACTTCAGCTGCCATACGTGGGCTACACCAGGGTGGCGTTATTTCCCCACTATTTTTCATGGATCATAGAAGCTTGTGATAGTTGATGCAGAAATAATGCAACAATCGTGTGGACCTCTCCGACAACTATCTGTGTGTGCGTTTTCCAAAGCTCATTCAGCATGCTAAACCACAGCTACGTCACGGGTGAGCGCCCCTCGGAGTATCGATGCTGCGTGGACCGTCAGTCAGTGTTTATTCAATCCAGTCGACGCAGTCTCAGTCCACTAACATCGCGATGATGGGTGTGTTTTGGTTGTGTACTGAACGGGCGGCTGCTCAGTCGGATGACGCCTTTTTGAAAGGCTTCAAAGCACGACGCACCCCGCTCGGGGACGTTTGACAGCTGAATGGTTATTCGCAATCAAGGATGTAAACTTTTGCGTCAAGGGAATGCTCAAGCCGCGAAGTGGTGTGCATCTAAAGTACCTCGGCCACCGATAACCTCGTATTTGCCCATGATTAGGCTCGTGACGATGCGCAAAAGAAATGATGCAGCAAACTGCAGATTGGCACTGTAAGCTCGCAATCATCGCCGATAAGTGACACTCTGCAAGCGAAGAGCGAGTCCCAGACACGCCTCGGAGCCTAGGTGCGAAGGTGTTGGTGACTTTGTAAACTGTTCAGGCATGTCGGTAACATAAAAACTATTATCTTATAAGTAAGCGCGGACCATGTTAGGAGGAGAGAGGAGTATGTTTCAGTTAAATTCGCAATTCAGAGTCAGCGAGGCTTCTGCAGGATTAACAACATTCAGAAAATGTCGATATCATTTTAAAATTAGGATCTAGTTCTTTCCCACTCCATCCTACAACAAGTAATTGGATTTGTCAGAGGAAAATCATTAAGTCAAAAAGGTTACGTAAACCATCGTTGAGCAGTGTGCGAAACAGCGTGCTTCAATCGGGTTGACATGACATCGGTCGCGAGGGACGAAAAGGTGGCGTTATGTTATTCGCCACAGCCAGTGTGCCGTGCGTCACAAACCGCATTAATGCACTACCCCGCGGCACTGTACCGGGGCTGATTACAGTCACCAGGGGAACACAGGGGAACCTTGAATCACCAGGGGAACACAGCTCTACGTGTGTCCACATACACAACCAACAGGGGGCGCCACTTCCCTGCGGTCGCATCGCACTAAAGAATGCATCCCATGCGCGACATGCGCTGGACAGGCGGCGCACGGACCGGTCATTTTACCCTGCGCGCGCGCGCGCGTCCGACGGACACCATTCGTCTTGTGTGTCGCGTGCAGCTGACGGCTGGCGCACCGCCTGGCTGCTGCTGATGATTATCACTATACGAATCGCGTCTGGGTCACTGCTATTGGATAGGAAAAGTCGGCATGGACCGGGCTAGACGGCCTGTTCAGATATGAGTTGTGCAAAGTTCTGTCACGGTCGTATGGGGGACGTTTGACCTGAATGCACGATTTTGCTGACAAAATATGGCGATAGATATACAAACATACATTTTGCTGGTGTATGTTAGTGATTGCGTTAAGCTTGAGTTGTTTATCGTGGGTGTTGAACACGATTTGATCAAATCCACGTATCAGGAAAACAGTTTGGTGGTTACCTCGAAATGGAAGGTCATGTTATTGCCACTTTGCTTTGGTTCAAAATAAAAAGCCATACCAGACTTACGCATCTGAAGTCGAGTTTAATAAGATTAAACATGGATCTGATGGGTATCCGATCTGAATGGAACACACTTTAAACAAAACTTTTGCTCCTGAAATATGTCTTCAGCCTTTTGAAAGCACAATCCGTCGTCGTGGTCTCCGTCTGTAGATCCCATTCTAAACAGGTACGCTCCGCCGATAATCCCGCGATGACGCGCTGTGGTGCCTTCTTGACTGACGTACTGTGATCCTTCTCCTTTACTGATGTGCTGTGAAGGCTCCATTGGTGACGTTGTGATGCCTCCTTTAGTGACCTTTAGTGACGATACCTCCTATCCCGACTGACGCCTCTTCCCCCGCTTCTCCCCAGGCGTCATCCCGACTGACGCCTCTTCCTCATGCTTCTCCTCAGGCGGCTCGCTGCGGCCAGCGGGCGTCATCGGCGGCAGCAAGCCTAAGGTGGCCACGCCTCAGGTGGTGAACAAGATCGAACAGTACAAGCGAGAGAACCCGACAATCTTCGCCTGGGAGATCAGGGAGAAGCTGGTGGCCGATGGTGAGTACCGTTGGTTCGAACTCAGACTCAGACTCAGACTCAGACTCAGACTCAGACTCAGACTCGGCTGAGAACTCCGGCGAACAATGGGAACAGTTCGGAAGTCTTGGTTTATATTTAATTGTTATCTGTTCCATAACATCGTCAAATTTCGTTGGGGAAGTGCAGAACTGCAGACCAAACTGGATTTGGACTAGCCGTACCCAAAATACCTCACTGTCGCCCAAGGTATAAGAATGCATCATTAATTCTCCTGACATTGGATTAAAGGTGTTTTCAATCCAGTTGAATAAATTTATCAATTAATCAATACATTTCCTAAAGTAAGACATTGTATAGACCATATTGACATGTAGACTCGAATGTCGAGCAAATTTTACTGCTTTCTGCTTGCATGCCGATTATAATTAATATCGCATGCGTGCACCGTTTTGGGGCCGAACGGAGCTAATCAATACTCCATGTATCTAAAAAATATCAGTCCTTTTGAACTATTTCTGAGCCTCTATTCATCACAATAGAGGCTTTAATGTTAGCTGTCAATAACACCACATTATGATGTGGATGCTGGTCACTACACCTGACGACAACTTTATTTTAAGCATGCATGAGTGGCTGCTCGGCCAATCACGTAGATATCTGTGTTTATTTCCCTACAACAATGCATTGTTTTCTGCAACACAAAAATACTTTGCCTGAGTTTGCAGCAAACGCTGCAGCTAAAGAAGCGTTCTCAGACGATGACAGCAGCTTGGTTCGAGGAGCTCAAATGACGTTTGGTGCACACAAAATACAACTATTTACCTATTATTTCTCCTCATGCATCTTTTAATACGCTTGGATGAACCACCATGCAAATATGAACATTTCACTTTGGGTGAGATAATTGTTTATACCACTCAGCATTTACTTCAACACGTCTTGACATTGCAATCAGTCTGAACCTCAATACTCTGCCTTGAAAAAACGAACTAGGTCACACAATATGCTCCCACGATTTCACCACAAAGACAAATTAACTCTAAACAATACACCTACCTATTCCCAAACGTGAACTCTCATTTCCGCACGAGCGACCAACACACCTTCTCCAACAGAGCCGTACAATATCCACCATCCAAGCGAATAAGGAGAGTGGATTACGAATTACCCTAGTTAATCATCCGAGCGCTGGTGTTGGCGTCTGATAGCCCTGCGCGTCTTACAAACGACCCTGCGCCGCCGCCGCGTCCTGCTGCGCGATTTTCTCACCTCACGGCCAGCCGTCTGTCGTAAATTGGTGTACGCCGCCGCCGTCATCAGTTATGGATCGAAAAGGATAATTACGGCACGCTCAGCTACCGTTACGACACGCGCAGAGAATGGCGGCGGAGATTGTCTGCAGGGCCGCGCTGCTACGCCGCCACCGCCGCCACCGCCGCCACCGCCGCCACCGCCGCCGCCACCGCCACCACCACCGCCACCGCCACCGCCACCGCCACCGCCACCGCCACCGCCACCGCCACCGCCACCGCCACCGCCACCGCCACCGCCACCGCCACCGCCACCGCCACCGCCACCGCCACCGCCACCGCCACCGCCACCGCCACCGCCACCGCCACCGCCACCGCCACCGCCACCGCCACCGCCACCGCCACCACCATCGCCGCCACCATCGCCATCGCCGCCACCGCCACCGCCGCCGGCTGTGGTGGAGCACATTATGCAACGAGAGTACCGGCCCGCGAATCTTGCGCTCGTGTTGTTCGACTAGAGAGCGCCCTGCATTGGGGAAGCGCCCAAGATGAGTCGACTGGTTGTGTGTGCGATGAAGTGCCTGGCTACACATGGCCGGATCAATAAGAGAGAAATTGTTTGAAAGCGACTCGAAAGCGAGCGCCTCCGCTGATCGATGCGTGTAAGCGGTATGCCAGCACGGCTTTGTTAATTGGAGGAGTTGGTTTTGGGGCTCAGCGCGGACGAGGCATTCAGAGGAAGATTATGAATGTGGTCAACGTCAACATAACGATCACCGAAATAATGGCGCTGCACTTGAGTACTAACGGTGTCACTTCCAGAGGAGTGCTAGTCATGTCTGTGTCCTCTCTTACCGCACCTGGCGAACCACACCACAATTCAATGTCTCTTCACCACAGGCGATATGGCAGACATCAAAGCCAGTGTATTCACGTGTTCCATCCACTCTAATGTCTGGAATAATTCAAGCTAAGTTTGGCTAAATAAACATGAGATTAATTGAACTAAATCACGCCACTCCTGGAAGCATGGGATCGAGCGATCGATCGAGCTCGAGCTCCACTGCCTACGATCGAGCTCCGCTGCCCCTGCCTTTTGGGACACGGTTCGAAGTTACTTTTATGTTGTGCAAAGCTTGCTGTCAGCGAGCAAAGCTACGGATATCCTCAAGCAAACCAGTTCCTTGTTCGCATGCCACGCCATAGCTCCCCGTCCACATGTGGCTACCTGGAAAGGAGCAGGCACTGTGACATCACATCTGCTAAATTGAACTGATAATATCTCTTTCCAAGTAATCACGCTATTTTAATGTTACAGGAAGATGTAAATGATGTAATTGTGTTGCCAGATAGCACACTTGAATAAACGCAAACATAAACTTGTGAATCTTAGACACCGTGGCTAAACAGTTTAAGCTAGGATTCTCCAAATAAGGAGTGGCAAAGCCCCTTCTCCAGACCGGCAACCACGAACCGGCGACTTTCCGAAAACTGGCGGCATCTCTGTCAAGTGATCTCTAAGGAGAACCACTATACACGAGCAGCGTTGCCCGCGGAGACGGCGGCAGCAGCAGCAGCAGAGCAGCGGCGCAGCGGAGACGGCGGCAGCGGCGGCGGCAGAGCGGCGGCACATTCGTCCCTCATCTCCGGCCGGCGTGCAGGGGCGGCTGGTGTCGGCGTACGGCTGCGTCACGCGCCCACAATGGGAGCCGAATGGTGCGGCACGGCCCACCGCTCTACCTGCCGGCGGTTACGGCTGATCGCCCCTCCCGGCCGCCGTCGCCGCCGCCGCCGCCGAGCGACGATGGCGGCCAATTGCGACAGATCGGACGAGCCAGACCGAGTAGAAGCAGCCAAACTGAGCCGCGCGAACGGCCGAGTCAGCACGGGACAGCACGAGTCAGCACGAGGCAGCACGAGCCGAAATGACCGCGCCGAGCCCGTCTCCGAACCACGTGGCCGTCATCTGCTGCCTAATGACGCGGCGCCACTGCGCTGTGTCGGCGACCGTTCGACTGCGAGAGACGGCGACCGTTCGCTGGGGAACAGGTGGGGTGAGGAGAGAAGATTCGCCGCTCCTCCGTCTGGCGCTGACCGAAGCTCAGGCCGCGTCGGCACTGGACATGGCGGTCGGTACCTCTACCTCCAGCGGTACGGTCGCGTGGGACACTATCGGAGCCTGCGGACGTGAGGCTGCAGGTCAATCGTAAACGCAAGCAGCCGGCGACTTAGCTGGATTATCTTCGGCGGCTATCTTTAGAGTCGCGACTGGCCTGATGGACTGCTGGTTGTCGGCGCACAGCAGGAATGCCGCATCGGTGCATCTCATTCACTGGCTCAGAGGAGCCGCCGCGGCGGAGCAGGCGCGCAGTGCGGCTCGTAAGGTGAGAGACTCGGTGGCGCTTGGTTCTAACAGTGAGCACCTTAATGACTCTGTAGTGACCGACCCAGCGGCACCAGGCCCGGCCGTTGTGAAGAAACCTGTGTCTGGTTGTGGTCAGTTATCACTGCCCACTGAGTGGTGCGGCCGCCTCCCTGACCTCCAACGAGCGTCTATTGTGCACCTCCCGCCTGCGGACGGTGATTAGGGGAACAGATTACCCCCCGCGGCCCTGCCGGCTACCACGGGGCAATGACATCGGCCCTCCGCCCGCTATGAAGCGGACGCACCGGGAATGGAACTACCCGCGGAGTGTCGGCGCGAGCGGTCATGTCGACATCAATTACCTGTTCACCGAGGTGAAGACTGTGACCGCGTTAGGCCCATCATCCGAGTGAAAACCTGCTCCTGCATGCTGGACATAATTGGGTGGAATCTGGCCGGAGTCGACGAGGGTAATGGCTTTATGAGAGCGGGGAACAATAAATTACGCTGGTAAGCCCTTGGTGCGTGAGCGACCGCGGCTGTCGTGGTCGTCACGGCGTGGTGCACTAATTGCGTTACGCCGGCGCGGGCTTGCTCGCCTTGCCCCAGGCCGGCGGATGCCACTTGGCCTGCCCCAGCTTTTTGAATGCTTTCGACCGCTTTGTGTTTCTCTAAGATAACGCAACTCTACAAAAACGTGCATTGTTTACGGTGAGCTAGTTTGAGGCCTGGTGATTCAGTAGCCGTACAAAAAGCCTCGCGTGTCCAGATTCACTGGACGGGGCCTCATACGTGGTATACGAGACTAACCTCGGCCCTCGCCCCTCAGCGTTACAAGATTTGTTCTGATGCCACCGATCTGACCATTCTCGCCCGGCTATCTCGCGTCTGAGCCTAATGTAATGACCACTGGTATCGGCCGCATCAAAACCGCCTTGATAAGTCCTAAATAAATGATGTGCTGGAATTCAAATAATGGCGATAGATATCAGATGGCTGACGCGGACTTCAACAATGGGAGAGTAATAGAAGAACACGACCTGGGGAAAACTACATCATTATTTCGCGGCGATCGAGTGCGTTTTTATTCAGGCTGCGGGTCCAATTTTCGTCGGCGGACATAATGGAGGGGGTCGCCGGTGATTATTGATCGCACCATCTATTTGACCGGGGAGGGCCGAGCCTTCAACACAGCCCGGTCACGCGCCTGTCTCAGATTACTGTAATCAGCACGGGCCGCACCGAGGCGCGGCAGGCGCCGACTGTGCAGGACGGACGCAGTGCAGGCTGGCTCAGGTCAGTGGCAGGCGGCAGGTCTTCTGTGGACGGGCGCAGTGCAGGCTGACGCAGGTCAGTGGCAGGCGGCAGGTCTTCTGTGGACGGGCGCAGTGCAGGCTGACGCAGGTCAGTGGCAGGCGGCAGGTCTTCTGTGGACGGGCGCAGTGCAGGCTGACGCAGGTCAGTGGCAGGCGGCAGTTCTTCTGTGGACGGGCGCAGTGCAGGCTGACGCAGGTCAGTGGCAGGCGCCGACTGTGCAGGACGGACGCAGTGCAGGCTGACGCAGGTCAGTGGCAGGCGGCAGGTCTTCTGTGGACGGGCGCAGTGCAGGCTGACGCAGGTCAGTGGCAGGCGGCAGGTCTTCTGTGGACGGGCGCAGTGCAGGCTGACGCAGGTCAGTGGCAGGCGGCAGGTCTTCTGTGGACGGGCGCAGTGCAGGCTGACGCAGGTCAGTGGCAGGCGGCAGGTCTTCTGTGGACGGGCGCAGTGCAGGCTGACGCAGGTCAGTGGCAGGCGGCAGGTCTTCTGTGGACGGGCGCAGTGCAGGCTGACGCAGGTCAGTGGCAGGCGGCAGGTCTTCTGTGGACGGGCGCAGTGCAGGCTGACGCAGGTCAGTGGCAGGCGGCAGGTCTTCTGTGGACGGGCGCAGTGCAGGCTGACGCAGACCTGTGGCAGGCGCCGACTGTGCAGGACGGGCGCAGTGCAGGCTGACGCTTGCGCCACAGGCTGGACTTAGTACAAACTGAACTTAACACACGATCTAAAATCCACACCGATAGTGCAGGAAGCTGATAACGTTTAGCTCAAAGTTGCGCTGGGGCTATATACAATATACATACAGGCCGCGTGGTACAGAGACAAATGGTATGCTGCCCGATATAGCAAAGGGAGTAATGTGCGTCTTTGTCCGTCTTGCTTCGACAGGTCAGTTTTCACTTACAGACCGAAGTTGGCCTCTCCCAGTTCTCTTGTTTCACTGGAATCCCTTTTCTTTCGCCATTTCTAATGGCTATTGTCTCTGACTTTTTAGGTTCGCAGCAAAAACAAGCCTCTTTAAGTTCTTTTATATGGTGGCTTTCTTTCTAAGGCTGCCCAGACGATACAAAAGGTGACCTTTGGCCCTCTCTTTTTGCCACAGTGAAAACCCATTGAGTAATTTCGGACGTTTCCTTGAGTTGTTTGTGCGAACCTCCAGGCCAAGTTTTTTTTGACGACTGGCACACACAGATCTCGCGCGTTTTAAAAGCCTTCCAACAATAGTCACATTATCTATCTTCCCGGCGAACCCATAGCATATCTGTTCTCAAAACATGTTGTTTTAAATTCCATTGATACTCTCAAGGCCTATGGGACATATACTATCGTGTGCTGGTGTATATCATTCGTGCTTTTTAATAGTGGATCAATTTAGTCATAGGCAAAAAAGAGACGTCACAGAATATAACTGGAACTGTTTTATCATAAATCACATACACACGCTAAATTTGCTAAGTCGCTGTTGAATTTGTTACCTTGTTTGCTCTGGCGCCTAATCTTTATTATGGCTTAAAATAAATGTACAGATAAATACATCAATAACAATCCATTGTTTCGCAAAGAACATTTGTGCAATTTTTGCGGCAGTTATCGTAAATGGAAGAAGGTATCCCAAAAACGGTTTGGAATATTCACGTTCTGATTCTTATCGTCCATAAGCTGAGGTGGTTGATGAAGTACTTATTACTTGGAACTATTTATTCCTCGTAGCTGTTTTCTATTGAACACGTATACAATAAATTCAAAACTACCCAAACCTTTTAATCTCCTACATCGATTATCTGCTGCAAACATTGTCAACCTTCAATGCCGCTTTGTTTTAACATAGTCACTGTAGCGCGGCCACATCGAACTGAATACCCAATCAGCTCCTCTCTGCTCCCGCCCGCTCGTCTAATCCAGCGCCGTAAGTGCACAGTCGAATCGTGCTAATTTGCACAGCGATCCTAAGTGACAGCGACGGCGGACGATGCTGAGTTGTGCCTGCCGCGGCCGCCGATCGCCGTGTCGCTGTCTCGTTCCACTCCGACGGGCATGCGTCAGTGGTGCGGCGGCATCAGCAACGTCAGCGACGTCAGTGGCGTCAGCGGCGGCCATTTGCATCGCCTGATGACTCCATGTACCGGCGGCGGCGGCGGCGAGAGCCGGGAAGGGCGAGGCTTTCCCACCGCGCCACTGCGCTAGGCTCAGTCGCTTTTCCGACAGCTGCTGCCACACAGAGGCCTCCCCCGATCATGTTCGCGAGCGACGCCGTGAAAACTTCCCGGCCACACGGCCGGCGCTATCATGCAATCGCGGCATTTCTCCGGAAGAGACGGTAATCAGATTCGATGCAGCATTGAGTTGAGTTACTCACCAGTGAACGTACCGAGTACATACAAAAGTGAGAGTTTTCGTTGTTGTTGTTAAATGTCTATTTTAATCAAGCAGTGGACACTGCGAGCAGACATAGTTGACTGCAGTTGTCATTGCACGTGAAGTGAAGGACCCACTGTTAACCTCTGTACTTACAGCATGTCCTGTTGCTTATTTGCCATGTAAGCTGTGGGGTATTCGCCAAATTTAGAGTCTAATACAGGTACTGCGCTTCCCTGTTCTTAAGATAACTTTTACCTTTGATAAAAGTGTAGCCTATGTTAATTGCAAACACGTGGAGTTTACTTGTGGGTTTGGAACAATTGTAAATGTAAATGGCCGTGGATATTCAGGCTCGTGTAAACACGCACCTAGATAACGTAATTAATTCGATGTCAACTTTCATAATATAAATTTGATAAATCGACAGTTCAAACAGCCAATATTGTATGATGTAATCTTAAATGACTATGTCGTAACAATCTAAAAAGCACCGATTATCTGCCCCATCGCATTTTGCCAGTCCTTGATATTTAGTTGGCCAAACCTGTGGAAATCCCGAACAATTTTGCTTCTTGTGTACAATCTATTGTACATGCATGTACGTTATTTGTTTGACACCTGGCATATCGCTTTAAATGTACGGCTACTAAACACTTTCCCGTAAATATTTTCGATGTAATTTCACTTTCCCTGGTTTGCTCGTTTATGCCCATGTCTCCGCACCGCGGAACAGCTCTTTTATCAGCGTTGACGGTTGTTCCACATTCCCACCATCCTCGCATGCAATCGCTGAGTTAAACTCCAGCTATCTACACAATCTGGTCTGTCTGGAGTACATGGCTGCTTACCACTCAGTAGTGGTGACACACCGGTGACATGAGTTGGTCAGTTGCGACACATAACGCGCCTTAATTTAGGCATCCGCAGCGGAAATACCGGAGACAAAGTCGATGCATCAAGACATTAAGAGTTCGATGTGTTGGTCGGGAATTCTTGTAAATAGCACTAAGAACGCGTACGACATGCGGAGTCGCATGCGAGACTCAGTCATAATGACGCCAACTTTTTATGCCATTATGCCGTTTCCGTTAAATATAATAAACTTCCTCTGACGGTAATCATAAACATCACATAGCCATACCAATTTCTTAGCAATATTGTGACACATTTTCCATAAAAAACAATTACCTCATCACATCAGCCTAGACTGAAGAGACATTCCTTTAGTGCTGATACCAGATCCAGCAAAGGGCCGACCTTTTCGTGATGCACATGTTGTCGAATATTCCCACCTTTGTATCTCAATTACGGCCACTGTCCATGCGCACAATCCCACAGCATACCCCAGTGCTATAAATATGCTAGCTGTGTGAGCCATACAAGAGAAAACTAAGCGTCAGTGCGTTATAGAAACTCAACAGCGATCGTATCAGCGTACGCTACACTACCCCGTCGTTTCAGTTCAGCACGCATCAGTGCATTGTAACGCAGCAGGGCTGCACCAAGAACAGTAGCGTGGGACCCTGCAACCGGAGTTGATCCCTCTGACGACCCCTCTGACCCCGTGCTCTCATGTCCACAGGCGTTTGCACCAACAACACCGCTCCCAGCGTTAGCAGTATCAATCGTATTCTGCGCAACCGCGCCGCTGAGCGGGCCGCAGCCGAGTTCGCGCGCGTTGCAGGCTACGGGTTCTACCACCCCTACGCCGCTGCCCTTCCGTACCCTCCGGCGGTGTGGCCGGGCTTGTCAGCCCCGAGTCCAGCCACCGGCGGAGGACTGACGATCACTCCTCCGGCCGGAGACAACGCGTCATCGGCCAGCTCCACCTCACCGAAACCCAGCCTCGAAGGTGAGTCCAGGGAGAGAGAGGAGGCAGACCAGATGGGTGTGGGAGTCCGGAGAGAGGGGTGGTTGGGTGAAGCCCGCCCCTGTAGCTCAGTCGGGAGGGTGATGGGCTTTTGACCTCACCCGGTGTGGCAGCCCGGGTTCGAGTCGCTTCAGCGCTCGCTATTTGCCCCTGACTGGGATGGCCGCGTTCAATCTCAGGTGACGTCAGAGGGCGGGGCAGACCGTGTCCAGGTATGTCTGGCACGTAAAACTTTCGCCTCTAAACTCTGCCGGATACCAGGAATTGTTCGATCGAGTGGTGGGGTCAGGGCCTGCGGAACAAGCTATGCTTAGCGCGGGGCCTGACCTCGGAAATCCAACCATTCAAAAGATTCGGACTAAATAACGAAAACAGCCTCTACGGTGAGTACAGAGGGAGGGGAGATGAGGGAGTTGGGGTACGGTGAAGGTAATGGGTAGAAATGGGATGGGTATGGGATGGGATGGGATGGTTATGAATGGTGGAGTAACAAGAGCAGTTGTCTTTGAGCTTTTTCGACGTCTGATATCAGCGTTGAGGAAATAAGCGTCGTGAAAAGAAGTTGTCAGTTAATAGTTATCGTGTTAACTCATTTTTGTTTTGCTTTTGTATTCCCCAAAGAGAGATGGCGTCAAAATACTTAAGCTAGTTGAATACTGGCGTACTTAAAATCCGTCTGTCCGATGATTATCGACCGGCTTATGTCAAACTCGGAGCGTGAGTAGAGGCTGCTGCACGCTTACTCTGGGATGAATCTCACCGCGTAGATCCAAAAGTCACGCTTCACGCCGATCGAGTCATGGCTGGCTCGTAGTACGCCTCAGGACGAGGCATCACGTCACGTTACGGCCGAGCGCGCACGGCTTGGACTCGCTGAACCCCGACTTCAAAAGCTCCCGCGGTGAACGGGCGCGCGAGGGCACTTCACGCCGTCATCGAACAGCTTGGGCGCGCCGAAATCCGGGCTGGCGTGGTGCTGTGTGGAACCGGAGCATGTGTTGATGTATTCATCTTATCACGGCTGTAGTCCGAGCCGTTCCAGGGCGAGATAATACGACCATCAAGCAGGATGAGAGATTCGTGTTGTCACTGGCGCTTGGTGGTCGGTGCATGTGTTGATCACGTGTTAATCTCTCTGCGAGTGTCATGTTAATTTAAAGACCCGTGCTAGTGCGATTTCGGAGCATAAGACCGCCCTCCTGATTTCGCGTTCAAGACATGGTGATCAGAACAATAGATAGTTGATCGGAAGAGGCTGATAGCTGAGATCATGAGTTTTGTAAATGTCAGCTAAACATGTATCCAATGGATGACATATTTCGGGATAAGGAGATGAAACCATCACTCTGTCTCTTACTCTGGTTATCGCGACCATGGATTTATGAGGATGTTCTTATAGTTGTGTTCAGTTATATACAAATACACACCTGATAAGTGAAAGCAGATAAGGCAAATAAAAACCCAAAATGTGTCTAGGCTCCTGCTTGCAAATTGCAATACTGATTGTGAATAAACAGATTTTCTAGCTGTCAGAAAATACAATTATCTTTAAAGGGAATGTTTCACCTTTGCAGACTGGTTATTGATTCACCTTTTTGGAAGATTTAATCACGATTCATTTTGGAATATGAATGATTCAGTCACCGTTTGATTCATGGATAACCATTGTGAGAAATGATTCTTTCCAATTCAAAGAATCAAAACATTTTTTGATCAAATCACGTTTGACTCACCATTGAAATAGCATTGCACAGTCTTTTGATTCAATCAGCCTTGTTTCTATGCGGGTTTTAATTCACTCACGATTCATGAATAAACAAATCTGGTGGTGAATCGATTTTTCTTTTATTCAAGGGATTTTATGTCTAAATTATTAAGTCATTTGCCCCAAAACTTATCCGTTTTTAAGCAATTTAATTTATAATTTGCAAAATGGGGTCTAGGCTAATCCCGCCGCTGATTGGCTGACAGCGACTTCAAGATTGTTGGTCCTGGAAGTCAGACGACCTGTATTTCTCGAACCTTGGCGAGTACGATGTAAACAACGGCCAACGCGATAGGTTGCGGTCCAAGATGAAGTTTTCACGTTGCTTGAAGTCTCAGTTATGGATTGATTGTTTTTGTTAAATAAATATTGAGCTATCGCAATGCCTTGCACTCGTCATTGTGTTCTGTGCGGGAGAAGACACAGTTCCACAATGTTTGTATTTAATACGCCAGAATTGCTTGGAAACGATTGTGCCATATGTTGGCAGCTAAATATTTTCTTTATCGCTCTGTAGCTCAATAATGACGTCATCATCCCACATTAAAAAATCTTAATTTGTAGAAAGTTAAGTGACTTTTCGAGAGAAAAAATATCACCATCGTTTTCAGCAGCACTTACTTCATATTTTCGACTAACACCAGCGTATATTTGACAACTTTCAGAAAGGTCAAACATTGCCTTTTATATATTTGACTGGTCTACTCATGGAGTCGTCACTAAACAAAAATAGCATAACCTGCCGAGTTTAATAAAAATTGGGTTTGGCCACTTAAGTTACAGATGAAATCATAAATCTCCTTTCCATTTCGCGCAAACTTTTTTTTTACTGACCTCGGAACTTCGTAAAATAATACGTGCCTGAACGTGTATGGGTGGTTAAAGCTTCACATTTTCCATATAACGAACCAAAGTCTCGTTACACTGTTCGGGCCGGGACTATTTTCAAACAGCGCCCCGCCCAGTGCACACCTGTCTGGTGACGATCAGAGGAAGCCGACACGACACCGACACCGACACCGCGCCGACACCGCGCCGACCCTGTGCCAACCCTGTGCTTTACTACCTGACGACACCGCCGGCCGACGCCGACCGATCGTAAAGTTAATTGGATGCTGAGCAGGCGACCACTATCAGCGGCATCGAGCCGCGCCGTGCCATGCCTCACCGGGCTTTTAGTGTGACAGCGGCGGGGAGGCGGCGCGCCGGCGCCAAACGCGGCGCACGGCCCGACGAGACGTCTCCGACGCGGAGGTGACATAAGCGGCCGTAGCGGCCGGCCGCGTCCGCCCCGAATCCAATTATAAATTCCCATCCGGTTAATGTCACCGGCTAATTATCCATCTAATGATTTCATTTGACCTGACGTTATCGGTCGCTGAGTTATAGTAGCGCACTAATGAAGAGGTGTAGCGCCCAGCTCCTCAATGCTTTCTCTAACAAGCTTGTAATTTCGGGGATAATTGATCGGATGGGACGTCAAATCCTACGTTTGTTGTGCGATCGGGTGATAGGTGCGGCGAGCGCGGCGCTCTGCAGCGCGCCGCGGCCATCGCGACGCGCTGCAGCGCTGCAGACGCCGCGCCCGCGCCGCGCCGCCACCGCCGCACGGGCGTCACTTACGCCGCCGTACCGCCGCCGCGGGCCGGGCGCGGGCCGGGCGCGGCACCCTTTGCGTGCTGATGGTCTGGGTGGAGTCCCGTCGGTGGGCCGTGGGCCGACTGACGGATTATCCGGGCTTGGTGGGTCTGACCTTGTGTCACCGGCGCTGGGGGCAGTCACGCCCCAGGAGAGACGGGTCTGTGGGCGGGAGATGGACGCTCGGCGGTAATGGACAGATGCTGGTCCGATCGCTATATGTAAATGTAATGCTCATGAGTACAGGCGGTTTCAGCTGCTTGTGCAACATGCACTTGCATCTTGTTTTTCATCTGATTGTTACTCTTGTTTGGATGTGATTACCCATTATATATAAAACAATATTAATTGCACCTGTTGCCAGACATACAATGCATCAGTTACTACTTCTCTGTTCCCCCACCTGGCCGAATTTCACCGATACCATTTTACTGCATCCTAACCTGACAATGTTCCATATCTGACCGAGTCACCCACCTGACCTCATCCCCCACCCGATCGAAGCCCTCATCTGGCCAAATCACCCATCTTGCCGCGCCTCCCATCTGACCAAGTCCGCTCCTGCCTGCAGAGAGCGAGTCGCGACGCGAGTTGGAGACGAGTCGCGGCGCTGACTCGGACTCGGAGCAGCCCAAGTTCCGCCGAAACCGGACCACCTTCTCTCAGGAGCAGCTGGAGGAGCTCGAGAAGGAGTTCGAGAAGACCCACTACCCGTGCGTCAACGCCCGCGAGCGGCTTGCCAGCCGTACGGTGCTCTCCGAGGCGCGAGTTCAGGTGAGCTGCGCCGAGGAACGGGAACGCGGTGATGAGATGGTGGACTTGGACTCACCCGTGGTGGGATGCTTTGTGAGAGGGCGCAGATATCGAGTCCTGACTGACGGTATCTGACTGACTGTATCTGACTGAATGAGTGGCTGAATGACTCGGATTGAATGACTCCGATTGAATGAATATAATTGACTGACTTGACTAATAACTTGTTATCGACCGACGGACTCGTCACTCAAAACGAGTCGCCGGAAATTGGCTGATCCGATAATTCTGCATCGTTACAACCCCCGGAGCTGGCGCTCATTGGAATAATTACCTCACCGTATCCGGCAGCATCTTGCACATCTCGGAGACGTGTCAGTCAGTCTGTCACCTCGCCTAGGCGGACACCTGTGCGGTCGTCTCGCCCCCTATCGGCCGTCAAATCCGGTCCCGCGCGCTCATTAAACGAGATCGGGCCGTTTCTGCGCACGCCCAAAAACAAACCGTCTCGGGCGGGCGACAAAAACGACGCGTGCGTGCCGAACGCGGCGCGACGCGGCGATGGCGTGCGCCGCATCAGATAATATTTGTATTTTAGAGTGATCCCGGTGCGCTGACGCCCGCTGCTGTTGATTAATTAACCGTCTCTGGCGCGGGTCGAACGCGAAGGGCTGCTCGTGAATAAGTAACGAGTGGCGGCCGGCGGTTCGTGACCGGGTGCGTTAGCGACCGGCCTGACCCACATCACTATCGCCACCCACCCACCGCAACACGAAGCACAGCGAGGCTGGTTCGAACCCAGACTGGATCAATGGAGGAGGGACACTGTGGAAGGTGCATCCCTCTTCTAACAGCCTTAGTCACCGTTTTCTTAATGAACCAGCATGATTGCATTTGGATCTTACATAGATGTTAAAACGTATTCAACAGTGGTTAGGCTAAACAATTTTGTAGCACATGATTTGCATCCCTAAAAATAACGGATAATGAATGTGCCATGATCTAACTTTACCACCACTTATCATTCAAACCTGATCAAAGCTGTTTTTTGTGTTAAGTTTGTTTAAGCTAGGCATCAGAACGAACATCACGGAAGCGATGGACGATATATTCACGCAGCCTAGTGCGTGTTCTGTTCACGGGCGAATACATCCATTTTATCCCTGGTTGGTCTTCAGAACTCGATCTCAATCGACACCAACATTGCTCAGTCATGCCCGGGATGTCCGGTGCTACACGGGTGACGTCACTGCTCAGTATCGCAGGCAGTGATTGGTCAGTGCTGTGTCAGGGCGGCCGTTGATTGGCCCTCGCTTCCCAAGGCAGCGGGTGGTAACCGGGCGTTGCACGCTGTCGCGCCGCCGCGCCGCGCCGCGTCGCCGCCCGACGCGAGCCGCGAATGCCGCTGTTGCACCGCGAAAGCCACGGTCGCGCCGCGAAAACCGACGCTGCGACGCGCCGGCTATGACGATCTGAAAACAATGCGGGATACCAATTAGCGACTCTTTTTCCCGCTACCTGGCGACTCCTGACTCGAGCTGCGCGAGGCGGCTGACGCAGAGACGAGACGCTCCGAGACAGACGGGTGACGGGTGACGGGTGACGGGTGACGGGTGACGGGTGACGGGTGACGGGTGACGGGTGACGGGTGACGGGTGACGGGTGACGGGTGACGGGTGACGGGTGACGGGTGACGGGTGACGGGTGACGGGTGACGGGTGACGGGTGACGGGTGACGGGTGACGGGTGACGGGTGACGGGTGACGGGTGACGGGTGACGGGTGACGGGTGACGGGTGACGGGTGACGGGTGACGGGTGACGGGTGACGGGTGACGGGTGACGGGTGACGGGTGACGGGTGACGGGTGACGGGTGACGGGTGACGGGTGACGGGTGACGGGTGACGGGTGACGGGTGACGGGTGACGGGTGACGGGTGACGGGTGACGGGTGACGGGTGACGGGTGATATGTGACGGGTGACGGGTGACGGGAGACGGGTGACGGGTGACGGGTGACGGGTGACGGGTGACGGGTGACGGGTGACGGGTGCTGTGACGGGTGACGGGTGACGGGTGACGGGTGACGGGTGACGGGTGACGGGTGACGGGTGACGGGTGACGGGTGACGGGTGACGGGTGACGGGTGACGGGTGACGTGTGACGGGTGACGTGTGACGGGTGACGGGTGACGGGTGACGGGTGACGGGTGACGGGTGACGGGTGACGGGTGTTGAGGGAGCTGATGTACGGCCCTTTGTACTCGCCGCCGCCAACCGCAGCGTGGCCTGCGGAGACAGCTTTGTTTTACTGTGGTTGCTCAAGCTGCTAAGACGGCTGAGAGGGCTTTTTATGGGCGCATTGTCTGGTAGAAGCCACCATCATTAGTTTCGGTTTGGCTGCTCGGGGATTGTTGCGCAGAGCTGGCTGGATTTCTGGGTAGCTAACGCTGTTTTGACTGTGAGAACACAAAAGGTGTCGTAAACGGTTCGCTTGCACTAAAGTGACAGAGGTTATTCAATTGATTTTCTTGCTTCGAACAAACGACGCAATTAAAACCTGATAGTGTGTGATGCAATCTCAGTTGTTACTGTCGTCTCAACCTCCCGATCAATCGATAAGACTGTGATGCGGTTTAATTACCTGCTCATTCTGCTTCGCCACTTGCTCATTTACCCTGCGAATCAGACATTGGTGATATTGCGATAGCTAATCATTGAGTAGGTATAAAATAGGTAACTCTGTTTTCTCTAATGGCAGGTTTGGTTTTCCAACAGACGAGCGAAGTGGAGGCGCCACCAGCGCATGAACATGCTTCAGGACCGGCCGGGCTTCGGCCCCCCTGGCTCCCCTGGCTCGGACGCTACCACCCCTGGCTCTCCGCCCCCATCCCCCCAACCCTGCTCCGCCCCCTCCCCACTACCCCCGGCGGTGGCGCCGACCGCCAACATCCAGAGCGAACATAGCGCTTTCGTACCTCCTGTCCTCCGCCGCGGAACTTCGGTCGACTCGCCGGCGTCGTCGGACTGCGTCGGCCTGGACCTGTCCATGCGCGGCCCGGACGGGTCCACGCAGCCATCGGAGGGGAGGCCTGATGACGAGTCCGACGACGGCGCCGAGTCGGATGTGAGCGTCGGGGAGGACACGCCCTCTGGCGACGCTCCGGACCTCAGATAGAGGTGAGTCTAAAGGATTGGTGACGAGGATTAAAGGTTTGGAGGCGAGGATTAAGGCTTTCTGTCTTTTACGATACCTACCTGTTTTCTCTCAAAACCCACTTCTTTACACTTTGCTTTCCTTTAACTACTTTAATGACTTATTTGTTATACGTTGCTTTCATCACTAGAGCCCTTCATGGGACACATTTTCAGCCCCCATCCCGTTCCAGCCCATTCACCCAGACCCAAACCCGTTCCAATCCAAATCCAAATCCGAATTCATAATTGATGGGGCTCCAATTCCCACCCGTTTCAACATATTTCACTTGTTGTGGTCCTAAAAAATGATATGGTCTGTCCCAAATCCGTTCCAACCCGTTACATTTCCAAAAATGGCCACATTCCCACCCATTTCCATCCCGTTCCCATGGGTTCCATGGGGATTTCCATTCCATGAAGGGCTCTATTCAGCACTTTATCACTAATCGAGGATTTAAGCGTCTCGAGTCCTTCCATTAACTTCCTTGCTTGTTTGCGCTGCCAGTCCATCTCAAATATGTCCCAGTCTTGTGATGTCATCACTAACCCTCTCCTCCCTCTTCCATTGCAGGCGCTCGGCAGCGATGTTCGCTTCGACCGGCGGAAGACGAGGCTTGCGCTTTGGAGTGCTCTATTTTGCCTTGTACCGTTTGGTTCGCCGTCGTGCTCCCTACCGCCCTCACACCGACTGGGTCACCGTCCCGGCTTGGCGCCCCCGCGCCCGCCTGCGCCGCGCGCGTGTGCGGCCCACTCACCCGTGCTCTCCGGTTGGCCGTGTCAGCCGCGAGGCAATCACTACGCTGTGCGTGGTGAAACCGGCGCCAGTGTGTGCGCGTATGTACCGCACGTGTATTGTGTGTGTATTGTGTGTGCGTGAACTGTACAGATCTGTTGTTGGTCACAATGTGACGGCGTGTATATTTATAGCATCACAACTGCATTTGATCATTGATTGTTACCTTTATGTGCGTTTTGGTAGAGTTCCGGGTCAATGTGTCACAGGAAAACGAAATACATCTACTGCACCAGTGATCGGGTATGACGGCAAATGGGAACAGGAAAACGAAATACATCTACTGCACCAGTGATCGGGTATGACGGCAAATGGGAACAGGAAAACGAAATACATCTACTGCACCAGTGATCGGGTATGACGGCAAATGGGAACAGGAAAACGAAATACATCTACTGCACCAGTGATCGGGTATGACGGGAAATGGGAACAGGAGCAATGACTTTCGCATTGGAAATACCATCGGTGATAATCGCTTCTTGGAAATTTTGTTTGCCTTCACTTAGAGACCTATGGAGCTCGACGATGCAGTTTCATTGGCCAGCTTTGTGATACAAAATCTACTTTTTGTAAAGAATGTGAAATTTGCCACATTCCCAGTAAAGTGTTTGTTAAAGACATGCTCCAGTTTCATATCCACACCCATTAGCAATGGCGTCGCTGTAGGGGGGGGGCGTCCCCCCGGTCGTCAGACAGGGGGGGATTGTCCCCCCAGTTTTGGAGACATAAATCCATACTTTGTTCGGGCATATTGCAGGTCTCAATATCATGAAAAGCATTAGGAAAACAAGACACAAGTATCAGTGCAATGGAAGAATTGAAGGGATCAGGACAATATTTTTACTTTTCTTGAGGGAGGTTGACAGGAATTTAAATGAAATTTTGGGTAGCAGAAAAACGGGCATATTATGGCGTTAATGTGCCCTGTTTGTTGTTTAGGCACACTTTGTGCTTGCTGAAAGGAAACACCGGCAGATAGTTTTACGACATTAACGTTTTGTGTGCGCATGTTTTCACTTTTCAATCACTTCGACCGAATAGCTGCAAAGAATAAGCTTCTGAAAGCTTCGAATAGCTGCAAATAAATAAACTTCTGAAAACCATGATTATACGGTCATACGTATATTTGTCCCCCTAGTTGACGGAAGACCTCACTCCGCTCGGTAATCAAACTGTTTATGCCGGGTGCAAACTAGGGATGCAAATTTCAGGACCACGGAGCCGGCGCCGGGCCCAAATTCAGGGCCGGCGGGCTTGAAGCTGTGTCTGAACTCAGGCTTGCAGGTCTCATGCCGGGCTCAGCACAAAGTTCGGGGTTACAATTTTGTTCAATGTATAATAAAGTAGACATGCAGATTGCTGGCTGCCGGGCCTGGCGGGTGCTGCCACATGTGTCCGGGCTTGATGCCGGTGCTAACTAATTTATAAGCGGTGGCGGTGGCGATGCCGGTTCCCGTTTTTGGATATTAGTCTTTGCATCTCTAGTCCTGACCTCGGAAATATATCCATTCAAAGGCTTCTGACTACATTTATAAAACAAAATATGCAAGAAATTGCGTTCAAGTTCTGCCCAAATGCGTTCGGAGTTTGCAAACCGAGGTAGTTTTCGAATAACTACTTCATCCATTACTCCAAGTACATGAGTTACTTCATCCGCATCCGTCTCGGCCACCCGTCCACAAACGACTACCCCGCATAACGAGCCAGCGGCAGTCACCGGTTCCGGGGCGATCCGTCCTCCTGGTACAGTTACGGGCACCCCGGGTCGGCCAGCATGCAGAACAGTGAGATGCGCAGAGCTTATGCAGAATATCCGGAAAAGAACACGCCAGTGACGTTGTCTTGTATCGCACCACCGACCTCCTAAATATCTATAAAACCCTGACGCTGACCCCCATGACCACTGAGCTAGTGTCTCCCGAAAGCAAAATCAAAAAGCCAGTCCAGTGGCAGCCGGGTGGCACATATAATTTATGATATTCACGGCATATTAAGAATAATTAGAATTGCACTCTATTGCGATCATGGATCGACGGCAAATTTGCATAAGATAGCGCAACCCTACATCCCACTAACATGCAAATTTCGAGTTTTTGCTGCAAAGTGCGCAGAATTATTAAGCAATCGGGTGACAACCGAAAGGCCATACGGACACCTAGGTGACTGCCACTTCTTATCGTGGTGTGCCTGCCATACGCGGAACTAGCGCCGGGCGCCGGAGCGCCCGTCCGGGCCTGCCGCCAGTGGGTTTTCGGTATACAACTGCATATTTCGAAGTCTAGCAGAAAAACTGCAAGGAGTAACAAATATGTTCTCTGGATTCTGTTGGATTATGCAATGCTGTAGCATTCTACACTATTGCCAAAGACGTGACACCACCGCCGACGCAGCTTGAGACATTTTAAGAAAAAACTATTGATTTATTGCCAATGTTAAATCTGGGGAAATCGCCTGATTTAGGGTGAACGGCGGCGCAATACCACGGGTATCTAAAAAATAAGGACGCTGTCAAAAATGTGCTTTGCCTCCTGAGAGAAGACATTTCAATTACCACACCATCTAAATTTGAGCCTTCCACGCAGACTGGTTATTGATTCCCCTTTTTTGGAAGGATTCAATCACAATTCATTTTGGAATATGAATGATTCAGTCACCGTTTGATTCATGGATAACCATTTTGAGAAATGATTCCTTCCGATTCAAAGAATCAAACATTTTTGATCAAATCACATTTGACTCACCATTGAAATAGCACCGCACAGTCTTTTGGATTCAATCAGCCTTGTTTATATGCGGGTTTTGATTCAATCATGATTCACGAATAAAAAAATCTGGTGGTGAATCGATTCTTCTTTGATTCAAGGGATTGTGATTGAACGATTCCAATCGATTCTATCAGAGTCCAATCAATAACCAGTCTGCCCCCACCCTCGATACTGAGGCCGCTTTGCCAGGCTGATTGCATGCAATACTTCGCCTACAACTAAACGCATATGTTAGCTAGTTCTTATATTAGCGTAAACAATGTTTTTTAATGAATGTAGGACGAAAAACACCCTCGAACGCGATGTGTAAGGAGCATCGCATCAAATTTAACATCATTTACCTAAGTTGAAAACTAAATAGTTAATATTTCGTGGGTTTGTATTTTCGTGAAACACTGCGCGCTTGTATTTGGACAACTGCAGAGACGTTTTTTTTGCACTAAAATTAACGTGGATGTGCATGCACTTAAAACTGCTTAATTGACAAATATTCCGTTGGGTATTAGATTGGCGATGGCCAGTAGCGTACCCAGGATTCACTCCAGGAGGGGGCAATTTTTGCGCAGGGGGGGGGGGGGGGGGCATTAAGTACCCCCACCAAAAACTCACCGGATTTGGCCCACTAGATTTTTAAAAGGCCATATTGCCACAATTTTTCTCTAAACAAAATAAAAAATCATTCATTTTTTCGACCAAAGGGGGCAGGTACATACCTTCAGGGGGGGGGGGGAATTGCCCCGTTTGCCCCCCCCCCCCCCCCCCCCCCCCTTGTGTACGCCTATGGCGATGGCTGAGATTGCTATCAAACCTTAATTAGAACACAGAACAAGTATCTTTTAGTCACATGTCACCAACGAAACTTACTCATTAAATGTAACGTTAGTCCTCCGTCATTCCACTGCAACATTCCACTGTCATTTTCACCGGCGGTGGTATCGTCGGCTTTGACCTGAACTTATACGCTGCTGTTGTTTAGTGTTTACATCTCCTTTAGTGTGAGGAGGAGATAGACAGTGGCGCACCGAGTATACGGTCATTCAAGGCATGACCTGACCCATGCAAAGCTGGCGCCTCTCCGATCAGTGACGGCGCCCCTCCGGCTAATGACGGCGTCCCTCTGGCCAGTGACCGCCCTCCCCGGCCAGTGACGGCGCTCTTGCGGCCAGTGACGGCGCCCCCGACCAGTGACGGCGCCCCTGCCATAGCCGGCGCCTCTCCGGCCCGTGACAGCGCCTCTCCGGCCAGCGACGGCGCCCCTCCGACCAGTGACGGTGCCCCCTTCAAACCACAGTAACTTCACATGCACAACGAACGTGCCAGGTGCGCCACATTGAGTTGTAAACCGCTAGAAGGCTCTCAGTTGTTCTTACAAGATATAGTTTTGACTAGAAAGTTGAATGAACGAGTTTTGTTTTGTAACGCAGACTATTGACAGGAACAGAAATCAATTTTGAACATTTTTCCATAGTGTGTTTACGTTTCGAAAAAACAAAATTGTAACTTAATTCAAAACTTATTATTTTATGAACCAACCAGAATAGATCTAGTTTAAAACAGTAACGCCATATCGTGAGAAGAACGGCGTTAGCGGCAATGCTTCCACCTATTGGTAACTGATTGAACTAAACCTCCAACGCCAGTTCCGCGTATGGCACACCATGTAATTAGTATGAAATAGCTCTCTTATCTCTATGTAACACGAATAACTGTCATATGTATCCCAAACAGCGATGAGCGAATCGCCTGGCAGTACCTACCTATGGAATATATAGTCGTTTGAACACTCTACCATGAATATTTCCGAGGAAGTTACTGTTTTTCACCTATCTCCTGTTATAGTTTTAAATAGGCCAAAATAGCTGCTAGATACACCTAAAATTGCGTTCCTAAGTATAAATTACAAGGTAAAAACTGATTTTCCTTCACATTGTCGCGAACCGTACCGGCTCATTCGGCGCTTCGTCCCCCTCCCCTCCACTCAAAATTCCGTGGCGACGCCCCTGCCCAGTAGCATGGTTGGGCACTATATATCAATGTCATCTGACATATATATCAACAGGGGCCCGGGAACGATTTTAAAGTTGGGGGGGGGGCGAAACCAAATATTTGGTTTTGGCATCTCACTTCTAATCTTGGTGCACCTTTTCGTTGTCAAATGTTCCTCATTGGAAAACCGAAAACACGGTTCGAAAGCTCATCAAAAATATCTTTGAAACTATTTCTACATTTTTTGGTTCAGGTCAATATTGAGATCACCAGAGGTCATCGAAGGTCAGATTTACCAGTTTTAGGGCATCGCTCCAGGAACCCCCAAATATCTCGGGAACTATGATAGCTAGGAACAAACGAAAATAAACAATCGAAAGCTCTTGAAATATTCAATCATAACAAGTCATCGACTTTTATATCAGGATAATAGTTTGAGCTCCAGAGGTTATCAAATGTCAAAAGGGTTATTTTTTGGCAAAACGTTCGCAAATAACTGTTTCAAAACGCTCGCAAATAACTGTTTACCTAATAAAGACAAGGCAATAATTTTGATGACATGTTCGTCTCGTCAAAGCGTTTGGAATCACTTTCATTTGGACCAGTTTAGGTCAACTTAGAACTTTGACCTCAGGTCAAGGTCAAGTGGCGACCCAAGTAGGTCATGTTGCATATTGGGAAACGTGTCTCGACAAGACAAACACATTTATGCCGGTATCACTTCATTGTATTCATTCTATCGAGAGTTATTGACACAAAAAGTGTTGGTGACCTCAGCTGACCTCGGCTGACCCTGTACAACCTCGGCTGACCCTCGGCTGACCCTGTCACTGAACAAAAATTGAACCTGGATCATCAATAATAGCATATGATAACATGATCCAGAATGAATTGGACTGATATGCGTATCCTCGGAATAGGAAAATTGTAATATTTCCCCATTGACTTATAATGGGAGGTCACGAAATTGACCCGACCGGCGAACTTAGGTCACCGATATTCAAAATCTTAGATATTCGAATTGTAGGTACCTATGACCTTATGAAATCCTGTAAGTTTGAAACCGATCGGCCAAAAACTGTAGCTGTGGTACGATCACAAACTTATTTGGAGGTGTGGTCACGTGACCTGACCTGAGATGACCCGTGGTCAAGAATTGCACACAATGTGGATAATTGATGCCCGAACAGGTGTGCCAAAAACAGCGGCTGAAACGGTGGCGCTGTGCGCCGTGCGCCGTTTTTTTACGGCGGCGTTGTGCGCCGTGTGCCGTTTTTGAAACGGTGGCGCTGTGCGCAGTGCGCCGTTTTTGAAACGGCAAAAACGGCGCTGCGCCGTTTTTTCGCTATCCTCGAAAAAACTTTAGGGGGGGGGGGGGGTAAACACCCTAAGGGAGGGGGCGTCTAAATGGCACGACGCGGCACGACGCGGGCTAACATAAAAATACAAATTAAATATGAAAAAGTGGTGGTCATGCCACCCCCCGTTTCCTTTGTAAACCCGCCTGTCGTCTGATAAAATACTCGTACCTGACGCTTGACGCTTTTTTCTTGAAGAATCCCACCAGTGTGGGCTGCACCGACCGCTTCATCACCGTATCACGGTAACCTACGACATTTACGATAACTCTTGCTTGCAATTGCCGCCCCGTCGGCAGAGACAGCGAGGACAGGTAGAGGGCCGCACGCCAGTTTGACCACATCCGTAACGTTGACGTGGGATAAACTTATAAAAAATGCAGCAGATGTTTATCGCCGTCCGTGCAGTAGCGGATCCAGAACGGGAGTTTGGGGGCGAGGCAAAATTCCAAAGAAGTCTCACATAATTCTGAAAACTCATCGGATTTCGCTTGCTTATGATATGATGATAGCTGATTTAAAGCAAACCTTCCTTGGTAAAAGTTCCTTAGATTTTCTTCTACATCAGGAAATGTAGCAATTTTGCGCCGATTTCAGGCGGTTGGGGGAGGGGGGGGGGGCAATTGCCCATTTTGCCCAACCGTAGATCCGCCACTGCATCAGTGAGTCCTTTTAACGACGACGCGCCAAGCAGACAACTGCCCCCAAATGTACTGCTACTAAAGTTTTCCATTATATCTCATAGAACATTTAATGGAAAAAGTAAAAGGAAGGAAAAGAAAGGTATACAATGCTACTATAAAGGCAAAGCTATATAATAATAATACTTATGACATGCTATAAAACAAAAGTAAAAAATGAAAGTGACATATGGAGGCTTTCATATTTTATATAACTTGTTGTGAAGAAAATTGAAAGCTCATTTTTAGGGAAACTTCTGCTCGCCAAAGTTGGGGGCCGCCTCCCCCCCCCCCCCCGGTCTAGATGTTGGGGGAGGGGGCAAACGCCCCCGCTTCCCCCTGTTCCCGGCCCCTGAAACCCTTTAATATTGGCACCAGACCGTGAGATAAGATGGCTTGGGAAGATGATCCTGGCCTGTTCCACTATGTCCTCTTCGGTCCAGCAAATTGTGCACTGCTGGAGCAGCTTCCGGGTGCCGATCTCCTTGTCTTTGCGTTCGCGTCGCCTTTTTCGGAACTCGGCAAAGTAACTAAGCATTGAGCCTGTTTGAAACTTAAAAGTGAATATTTTATTAAGAGAATGGGCCCTGGGGCCAGCAATTACCGCCTCTGCCAGACACTTAATGAAACTATTTTTACCATTTTCCAAATTTGTATAAGCAATAGCGAAACTTGTGTTATGCCCCGAAGCGGCGCGAAATTTTCCAGTTTTTGACACTAGATAGCTGGATTTTGGCTGCACTGCAAAGGCAATTTGTACGATAAATTGTTAATTTTCCTGATGATCAGAGCTTCATCAGAGCTCATTTTTAGAAAAACTTCTGCTCGCCAAAGTTGGGGGGGGGGGCGCCGCCCCCCCCCCCCCCGGTCCAGATGTTGGGGGGGGGGGGGGCAAGCGCCCCCGCTGCCCCCCCTGTTCCCGGGCCCCTGTATATGAATGTCATCTGACACATATATCAATGTCATCTGACACCAAATAAGGTTTTATATGTCTACAACACAAGCACTGGGAAATTCTGGTCGCACCCTTATTCCCTTTGACAAAATGGTCATTGGTCACGATACCCAAAGCGCTCTTCAAACCAAAGCTACTTTCATTTCCCTTGCGAGTCTACGCCATTCCACATCGGCATATATACTGTTATACATAAACTATAAAGTCTAAAGCTTATATCTTCGCACGTCAACGTGCAATTCGCAGATGACCTAATACAGGGTCATGCCGCCTCTAACCATTCCAATCGCGCGGTAACGCGTCGATATTTCGTGCACCTTCGATATTGATCTGAACGCGTTGGCTACCTTCGAAGAAATGGCCTCTGCCGTGCCATAACGGCCAAGGTCAGGTCGGCCGCTCTGGTAACATCATCGCCATCACCATCGCCATCGCCATCGGACTGGCAAATATTCCACGAACAGGCCCCAATAAAATTACATTCGTTCGTCGGCCGCGTGAAGTGGCTGAAGCATTGTGCATTGCACTAACCACGCAACAGTTTTGGGGCATCCTAAACATTTTGGTGCACATTGGAATTTGCGTATGCACTTCATATGATAGTATGACACTCAGCTAAATGAGAGGGACTATGCGTTATATTTGCATTTATAATTAATGGGCACTAGCATTATTGAGTGACATTTCTCGAGTTTGTATGTTGATAAGTGGCGAATGTATTTATACTTTATTTGGTTTCTTTTAGATTTCGTTACCACGTGATTACGAGCGAGCACTTCGCGCTCGCTCGTCGTTCCGTTGTGTATGGGAAAAATCTGATTATGAGCGGCCCAACCCGGCCCGGCCCGACCCGGCCCGTGGCGACGCCTTTGAGAAGCTCAAATCTCTGCAACAGCACGTCCGATTGACAAGCGGACTTCTTTGCTGAGCAGCCCCATCTAACCTACCATGTTTGAGACCAGTGCCGACTCATGTGGGTGACTACCACTGCGCGTGGAGCGTGCCACGTGAGGGGTGTGAAAAGTATTTTCTCGCTATAACTCCGCAACGGCTGGGCAGATTATGTCCACATTTCGGGTGTGGTTAGGGACCCCTCAGCCGCCACTTTCATACAACTCAGGGGTGCGGTGACTGTACGTGCGCACGTGCACACCTCTATTCTATATCTCAGGAATGGCTGAGCCGATTGTGTTCAAATTTGGTGTGTGGTTAGGGACCTCTTAGCCGCCGCCTTTCCACAAGTCGGGGTGGGGTGGCTTTGCACGCGCGCTCGTGCACACCCCTATTCTATATCTATGCAACGGCTGAGCCGATTGTGTTCAAATTTGGTGTGTGGTTAGGGACCTCTCAGCCCCCACTTTCCAGCAAGTCAAAGGTGGGTGCCTCTGCACGTGCGCACGTGCGCACGTTTTTGTATCTGAGAAACTACTTGCCCGATCGAGTTGAAATTGCCCATACATTTCCTTCGCACTCGCTCGTTCATCGCAAAGTACGGCGCCTTACTGGTTTACTCTATTTTATCCTTCATTTACTATGAGACAGGTACTAGAAGAGTGAGTCAAAGTTTTGTGAAAATTAATCATCAATTTAAGAAATTCTATACTTATTAGTACATTAATGTATATAACACACACACTCAAATAATCAACAATAAAAATCTTATCACCCACTTAAATCTTCCCCTCCCCTCCCCTCACCTGTTCAGCCACACATTCTGGGTCGTGCTGGGCGTCGGCTGCACCGGCCCTCAGGCGAGGGTCACGTGACCGATGCAGGTCAGGTGAACCGGTGTGGGGCGGGTCAGTCGCTTGAGTGTCGCTGAAGGAGTGCCGGAAGGAGCGCAAATATCCAGTGATCTGAGGGGTTATAAAGTACAACATTACTGTTCACTTGCATTCTAATTCGAAGGCAATCTTCTATATTAATGATATGGCAAAGGCACACCAAGATTATTGCCTCCAGGGGGAAAAGTCACAGAGGTCGTGGACCTCGAGGCCTGACCCCAAAGGTAAGCCCGGCCTCCGAACAAGGGACGATTCTTTTCCCATTTGTTTGTTTCCCATACATTCCCTTCCCCGATATTCTTGTTAAAATTCGAGCCCATTTATTATAAACACTCTCACGAACACGTGACCGACAACGGGTATGTACTATAAGATTACTATGAGTACCGTTCAATTTACTATGCGTACCGTTCAATTTTTACAAATAACTTAGTACATATGTCGCATATTCATATTCATATTTACAAATTGCAACGTTCAACATATTTCCATGTGGGTAACTTCCATAATTCCTACCGGTTTGTTTTATATCGCACGAACGGGTTGCAAAACTCCAGGTGCTAGTGAGCACTACCTGCCTGCCCATGGAGATTATCGTAATTAATGACGCTTTGGATCTAATATTGTGAATAATTCACAAACCTATGACGAATTTGTTTATCATTGAATTTGAATTGGAACTGGCGGCATGCCTTTATGTTAACTCCTTTACGGAAGTATACATGTACATTTCAAAGACTTGCGCAACTAATGTTTGTTAAGCAAATATTATTACGACATGTATATCTCTACTTTACCTATGATATTACTATATCTATACGTATATCTCTACTTTACCTATGATATATATATATATATATATATATATATATATATATATATATATATATATATATATATATATATATATATATACGTATATCTCTACTTTACCTATGATACTACTTGGATATCGATCTACCGATCTATGTTAAATGAACTAGAGATCATTGGCAATTGACATTCTCAGTGATACCTTGAACAATCTGCAACCCCGGACACCAATGCATGGTATTTATTGGCTCCCACCCAGTGTACGACACTGTCCAAGCGACAGCCAACAAACCACTTGCAATTTGTTGAGATGCTTGTAGAAATTGGCAGACATCGGTGCAACGATTATTTGGGTTATTTTTACACTGTCACTCGCGTTGTGGCATGTGTCTTCGGTATTGTATTCCGCCATACGCTTGCTGTCCGATGGCACAGATCGGTACGGGGTGTGACGGAAAGCTTAACAAGCCATCGGACAATCTCGATATATAGGACAGGAGTGATGATGCCGCCCGTGTTTGTGCCCATGGGCCTGTAAGACTTACATGAAGTGATACATCATCACGCATTTGGAAATGATGGGAGATTGCTCTTGTCTGATTTCACCTGATTTACCAATTACAGTAAGGTACTGATTTAGCAAGGACGAAACGACAGCTCTTGTTCATGATATTATACCCGAGTCCACGGCTGCTCTATTCGGTGCTAATACGGAGCTAATAGCAAAATGGATGACAATTCTCACATGCAACATTATTTTTCCGACATATACGATTTACAACATTTCCAGACTTATACAAAGCGAAGAGCTACTTCCCAGAAATCATCGCATTGCAAATTATCAAACTTGAGCAAAACGGAATTTCTTTGACTACTTTGGAATCTGCCATGTCCGCTCACTTTCCTTTGGTGCAATAATACCCCATTCTGTAAAAAAATATGCCGAAGCCTTCTTGCCGCAAAGGCTCTTGGTTTCTTCAGGAATGTCATTCGCAACACATGACTCCAATGACCGTTTCCGCGGACATGTCATTCGCTGCATGCGACTGCAGATCCGAAGATAATGTCAGCAGGAGCCGACTCGGCGTGCAGAAAAACCGCGAGATGCGTGCAACCAATCATTCACCGAGCCTCGGCGGGCTGACATCTCTACGTCCGTTTTCTGTCCACACTGTCCGATGTCTTATACCCACCAGGTGTCCTGTTCAAGGATCGCCGGTACATTGGTACATCGGTGACATGGCTATTGAAACTGTCCGACAGGCCTGTTATGTCAAATATACCACAAAATGCGTCGTGCCGGTATCGATGACCGTTTCAATAACTGAGTCGGAGTTCTTCAGATCATTGCCGCCTTGAGGTAAATGTCCGATGCTTGTTTTGTTTCATGAATCGCAACGCGGAACCTTCAAACATCAATTACACCGCATCCCTGATTTTAGACCAAGCACTGATTTCACTCGTACATGCAATTAATGTTCCATATCATTGGTCATATTGAGACTGCCCAATATATCGTGGCTGAACATTTAAGCCATTCTCGCCGACCTCCAAGAAGCATCTCAGATTTTCCCACCAGGCCGAACGGGATAGATAATCTCCTGAGCGTCGTCTTCCCCACTTGTTCCGGCGCCGGCCGAGGCCGAAATACTTGGCCTCATGATTGCCTATCGCCGCCCACTGCCTTCATCATTCAGCGACGCCGAGAAACCTGACTTCGCGCCCATAACATCCTGTTTCCATGGCTGGCCTCTCCTCAGCGTCGACAGCCGGGAGGGCATCGTGTAATCATCAGCCTTTACCAATTCAATCGGGGCCGACCGCCGCCGCCTGGAATGCGATAATGGCCCCCGCCAACGTGGGAAATGCTAAACGATTGTTGGTATTATCACGTCGAAGGGTAGGACGTGCTGATCTCTTTAATTGCGCCACTCTCGACCGCTTGTTTTATCCGTCAATTTGGCGAACTCCTGCGCGCTTTTGTCGGCGCATTCTTGGTCGAGAGCGGTGGTTTTGTGCGGTCCGACTCGGGCCGCGCTACAAAGGGATTATAGTGTGGTGCGGACAATGCGCGCCCACTAAATATGACGCCGAGTGTGGCTCCCAGAGGGGCGGAGAGGAGAGCTCCTGGCAGATCCCAGCTCTCCTGACTCCTTCGAGGAGTCATCGTGAGGAGTCACCGAGGCGTAGAGTCTAGGGCGGCTCACAGACGCCGGGACCGGTGGGACCGGGCTGCCCGACCGGCCGTCTCGGTGAGGTGAGGGTTTCCCTCCGCCGAGTGGTAGCGCCACCTGTCGGTGATTCGACTGTTCTCCCTAGTCCCAGTTCCCACCTGCCGCGCCGCGGTCAACGGACCAGCTGAGTGTGACTGAACGCCGGGTGTGAACCGTCTCCAGCGGGAGGTTCGACTCTGCCGTGTTCCCTGCTGTTAGGTGGCAATAGGTTAAGTTTAGCTCAATGCCTATGGTTTAATTTGTTATTTTTTAATTGCATGATATATTCAAAAATAATAAATGATCGAAATGTTACGTTTGATACACATCGTAAAATATCATTTAACCGTGCGATTGCTTACTGTGTGCCCATATCTTCCTACAAGCAAGCTTTTGTCACGAGAGCTTTTGTATTACAGATATATTTTTATGTTATTAGCTTGTAGCTTGTAGCTCATTCACCTATCGTAATGTTCGACTAAATATTTATGTATTTTTGCGATTGCATGTCTCCATTCACGCCGGGTTCTAGCGTTACGTTCCTTGTTCAACTGGCAGTCCGTCGAAGGCACACCATCGCATGACTTAGGCTCCAGGATGCACATCACGGCATGTAAGTAGTTCCTAACAGGCGTACGCTCACTATTTCTGGCATCACCAGAATGCAATTAATGCCGATGAAGATAGGATATGCCAAACACGCCGGCACTAATTGCATTCATGTTTCGCATTACTCTACGCTAATGTCTAAATTGGTCGCTGGTAAAGGTAATTTAGGCGATGATTACGATAACCACTGCCACTGTTTGCTTTCAACGTCGCCATTCACTGCGCTACAACTTCCACATAAGCTATGTTCTCGTTATCTCTATCTGCCACTGGGGCGCCTACATTTGTTTAACGGGACCCCTGGTAGCCGATAGAGCGGTTACATGGTGGGCCGGACCCGGTTGCAACAATGACTGATCGCGCCCGTCACCAATCTAAACGCAAACTAGCTGCTCACAAAGCGCTGGTCGGAAGAAAAAGTGGTCCGGTCGCCGTCCGTGGACAGATATGATCTGCCGCCCCGGGGGTCGGCGGCGGCGGTGACGGTGACCGCCCGCCACCGCCCGTCACCGCCCGTCATCGGGGCAGGTCGGGGCTGAATCAGCGTCAGATAGTGTTCAGCGACTCTGTCAGATCAGATAGAACGGCGTCTCGGCCGGGCAGACCGGTGCAGTGGCCGGTGGCTGAGCTACCGGTTAGGCGTCGCCGTCGCGGTGTCGCGGCTCCCACGCGTACCCCGGGATGGTGTGCGACACGGACACGACTGGAGGTGATGGTGTAGACAATCCCACGTAGAGACATCCCCCGGGATGGTGTGCGACACGGACACCATTGGAGGTGATTGTGCAGACAATCTCACGTAGAGACATCCCGGGCCGCGATCCAGAAGGCACCGGAAGCTGGAGGAAGACGACGTTTTGTGCTTGAATGTTTAAAATGCTGTTTGCCCTATTTTTTAACTCAAATTCGCCGTGATGTATTTTATTTTGCAATTGGTTTCACTAACTCATGCTACTTTCGATACTCTTAACGTATGCATGTACAGCCAAGCCAACTTACGTGCCATTTGAGGTGAGCCGACCTGGCAACTGAACCTGGCAACTAGTCCTGGCAACTGAGAAAATGTCAAATCGTCTTGTGCAGTATCAGTCTGCAAATCTATCCGGGTCGACATGTCCGCCATTCACTGTGTTCTCCGACTGCGTCAAAGGCAGCCGCTAACCCTGCCGAGCCGTCTGCGGGTGGCGGTGTGTGCAGTTTTGCAGCGCCCCACACCGCCGACACGTCTCCAGAGGAGAAGGGAACTGTCGGCGGGGTGGTTCCGCCTACACACCTCAGGTTTTTACTCCGGCGGAACACTTCTTGCGGCTGGCTGGGGATCATTCCACTGAGTTCGATTTCCAATCGGCAAGTTCTTAACTACAGCACTGCGTCCTGGCATGTGATAATTGTTAAGCCGAAGGAGAACAGTTAAATTGGCGCCTTTAACAATCTGTCAAGCGGTAGTGCTTGCGTAGTACACTGGTACTTCGCAACTGGTACGGTACTAGTAGTACACAGCGGAAGTGCTTGCGTAGTACACTATGAACAGCCTTAGGTGTAAAGGGTCCCGTCAATGCTTACGATAGTCAACACAAGTCAGTGGACATAGTTATTTATTTTGCGGAAACTAAATGAGTAGATATGTCTTTAAAATGAATACAAATGAATTAATATGAACAAAATTAATCATTTTCCAAGATGAGAAAGTCAGGTCAAACGATAGTCGTTGCAAAGATAATGTGTTTCTTCATATTTTGAGGCGGACTTCAGTCCTTCAAACTAAAGCGTTTTGGTTGGGCATTTCAAAAAGGAATGCTATATGCAAAAGAAAATGTTCTGCTAAAACAGTTTCTTACGTAATATTTGTTATATACACCTACTTCTAATTTTAGCATCATTTTTGTTTTGCTGGCCAATATCAACAATTGAACAGTTTCCTCATAGCAGTGTGTATGTCCATACTGACAGGCACATGGTAAATTACAATGCAATTACATGACACTTACGTGCGGTCCACCGATCATTTTTAGCCAACCGTCCATAGAGCCTAAATTGAACCGCCATTTTCCGCTGCTCGCGCATTCTTGTTGCCCAAAAGCCTTGTCGGCGCTTTAATGAAACAATCCGACCATTGATAAATGCGACACTTTTCATTAGCGACAGCTTGTTGATGTTCGATTCGGGCACTCCACATACCAGGTGGTGTACGTATAACGGTGATTACAATCCTGAAGCCCGGTCTCCAAAGACGCCCCAGCGGCTGCCCGGCCAGTCGCCCGCTCAGCGCTCTCTGCGCACAGGGTCATTACCTGGTCTCCCGCCAGAGACTACCCCGCCGACAGACGCAAACACCGAGCACAAAAACGCGGCGTTAAAATGATACATAATTGGAGCCCATTACATACCTAAGGGTGCCGGAATTGATGAAGTTATTAAGAACACGATTACGGCAGCGCGTTCGTTTGTGGACGGCAAAAAGAGCGCGTTTGTGGCGCTCAGAAGACTATTGAGGCCGGCGAGAGGCGTGCCGTGAGAGCTACGGGTCCCGGCTCCCGGCTCCCGGCCCCCGGCCCCCGGCTCCGGCTCCGGCTCCGGCTCCGGCTCCCGGGGTGCTCTGCCTGGTCAGTTCGGGCGCGTGCAGGCAGGTTAACGAGCCCAGGTCGAACAGAGAGCTGCCGCCGTTCAATTGCTCAGGGGTAGTGATCGAACAGCGGCCTGGAATTATGCCCAACAGGCAGCGACTACCGAACGGCTACGCACTGGAATGGGTCGAGCTGTCACTTATGTAGCAAAGCACATAGCGTGGAAGCGGGGCGCTGAAGTGTCCGAGATTCACTATCTAAAACAGAACGGGTGCAGAATACGACTTTTTAATGACATATAATATGATAGTAGTTAAAATGTGTGAAATATAAGCATAGAAAAAGAAACAGAAGAAGATAATGGAAACCAACATGGAAAGAAGGCTGCTCGCCGAGCTTCTTGGGTGAGAAGACTGTGAGCTGGTCGGTCATCAGTTCAGGGGAAGATCCAGGGGGGGGGGACAAAGGGGCCATCTCCCCAAAGGTCCTGAAACTATGATTTGCCCCCCCCCCCCAACGGTCGGATGTACAGTTGTAAAAATTGCCTTTGCAGCAGTCAAAATCCAGCTATCCACGACAAACTTGACAATTTCGCGCCGCCTCGCGGCATGACACACAATCTGAATTTGCTATACAAATTTAGAAAATGGGAGCATTTATTCCTTAAGTGTCTGGCAGAGGCTCTCCTTGGCGGTACTTAATTGCTAGCCCCAGGGCTCACCCCTTTCATATAATATTAACTTTCAAGCGGGCTACATGTTTAGCTACTCTGCCAAGTTCCGAAAAAAGGCGACGCGAACGCAAAGACGCGGACATCGGCACCCGAAAGCTGCTACAGCGGTGTCCAGCTTGCTGGACAGAAGAGCTAATAGTGGGACCATGCCAGGACCATCTCCCCAAGCCATCTCGCCCCAGGCTCCTCCAAATCCACAGGGACCATTTATGCGCGGAAAAGTCGTTATGCCTCTTACTATTCAAATCCTTTGCACTGTTACCAGTTGTTTGTTACAGTTTGGTACATATGTATACAATTATTATTATCATATGTACTATTGAGCGATGACTGCCACCGGTCATCGTGATTAAGAGCGAGCGCGAAGCACTCGCTCGTCCTTCCGTGGTGTATGGAAAAAATCTGATTATGAGCAGCCCGGCCCGTGGCGACGCTTTTGAGAAGCTCATATCTCTGCAACCGCACGTCCGATTGACAAGCGGACTTCTTTGCTGAGCAGCTCCATCTAACCTACCCTGTTTGAGACCAGTGCTGACTCATGTGGGTGACTACCACCACGCGTGGCGCGTGCCGCGTGAGGGGTGTTGACAAGTATTCTCTCGCAATAACTCCGCAATGGCTGGGCATATTATGTGCACATTTCGTGTGTGGTTAGGGCCCCCTCAGCCGCCACTTTCACACAACTCAGGGGTGGGGTAACTGCACGTGCGCACGTGCACACCCCCATTCTATATCTCAGGAACGGCTGAGCCGATTGTGCTCAAATTTGGTGTGTGGTTAGGGACCTCTCATCTGCCAGTTTCCCACAAGTCAGGGGTGGGTGTCTGCACGTGCGCACGTGCGCGCCCCTATTCTGTATCTCAGGAACGGCTGAGCCGATTGTGTTAAAATTTGGTGTGTGGTTAGGGACCTCTCAGCCGCCGCCTTTCCACAAGTCAGGAATGGGATAGCTTTGCACGTGCGCACGTGCATACTTCTATTCTATATCTCTGGAACGGCTGAGCCGATTGTGTTCAAATTTGGTGTGTGGTTATGGACCTATCAGCCCCTACTTTCCCACAAGTCAAAGGTGGGTGCCTCTGCTCGTCCGCACGTGCGCACCCTTTCAGGGCCTATTTTAAGGGAAAATCACTAGGGGGGGGGCACAGTGTCCCAAAAATTCAATTTTTGTTTGGGTGTCAGAGTTATAAATTCTAGCACAAAAAAGACTGTGACTGAAAAATTATTTAGAAAATGGTACAATATTATTTTCTGCTTTGAATATGAAAAGCAGTAATTTTCTTTGAAATCATGTATTTTTAGTCTATATTTATGTCTATTTATGTCAGAATCAATATCACAATTTATCATTTGGGAGAGAACAATTCACACCTAAAATGGGGACCGAGAGTGAAACATCATTCATATTTAGGTGTCATTTCCCACCCAAATCGACAAATTTTGGGACACTGGCCGGGGGATCCAATAAGATCCAAACATAGCACACAAAGCAAAAATACGTAAGCATGACTCTGATGGAAAATGTCAGTTAAACCGCCATTGGCTAAGGGGGGGGGGCGTTTTTCGCTCCTTTGATGAACTTTCGCAATATTTTATTAAAAAAATAGCGCTATCGACGTGAAACTTCGGGTACCATCTCCTACATCAATTGTACGTCTTCTGCGCAAAAAGAAAGAAATTTCGTCGAAACAATCGAGATATAGCGAATTTAGTGACGTCACTATGAGCAAAATGCGATACAAAACGTAAAAAGATAGCGGATGGTAAGAGCTACAAAATGAGTACCTCGGAATTATTAACATTTTGTTTTTGACCCCCCAAAAATGAAAACAAAAAGAATAAAAACAAAATGTCCTCAAAATCAACATTTTCAAACATGTATAAACTGAATACATGTTGGAGAACCACATGTGTAAAACACCCAAACCAAATTTAAAAGCAATATCTTTATTTTTGACTGACGTATGGCTCCCTAAGTATGAGTAACTCATGAAGTCATATTTTGAAATTGTTTTTTGTTTTGCTTTTAGTCCCCAGATAGACAAATAAATGTCAGCACTGTATTTCTGAGACAAAATTGGTCTAGCAACATGCATTTTTAATTTAGATTTATCAATTTTGAATTTTGACCTGATGCGACCTGACCTTGACCTGAGCTTGACATTAACCTTACTTAAATGAGGTCAGATGGTAAAATGACTATCACTATCGAATTATACATGTAACATAACTCATAAAACATATGTTGCATAACTTTCGTATATATTTTGCGCATAGTGACCTTTTGTGAACTGACCTTGACCTTGATCTTTGCCAACAATCTCACTTTAGCTCATGCGGGATGTATATTAACCTTTGAGAGTTGTCTGGGTGATCACTGATCATGGTCTCAATCGAAGGCTTTGGATGGAAAGTATGGACCATACACTAAAATACCTCGATTTTGACCTTTGACCTGACTGTGACCTGACATGTAACCTCAATTTGCAATTGTATAGTACGCTTTAGATTTGTCTTATTGAGAGCTTTCGAATGCCGCCTTGCGCGTCTCGCTACGATAATTCGTTCGGAAGAAAACCAGGGGGGCTAAAAACGCCCCACCCCCAGCCAATTGAAGGTGGCTGGAGACCCCAGCCAATGCCGGGTTAACCATTTTTTTGCCTAACAACTCACCCCATACCATAGGTGTAAACATTTTATTTTGTATTGCTACAACGTACTTCTATCTGTACTTGCACCTTTTTCATAACTAAGTCCAATTACAATGTCCAAGGTCATGTTTTTTTTAACGCAATACTGTTTCAAATGGCATGCTTTGATTGAATAGGAACTACGGCTTCAATAATCAACGGTGGATCCAGTGAGCCAGTCAAGCCCGAGCCCCCAAAAAGACCGGAAAGGTCCGAAAATTGACCTTTCCTAATTACAAACCAATTATTGTCACAAACCCACGTCTATACTTTAAAAAATGGCACGAAATAAAATGTTAAGTATTGCTCAACTTACCCCATTATTATTGTAATTTGATCCAACTCGTGCGGCAAGTTGAGCACGTTGGGCATGCAGAGCATGAAAATACCGAAGGTTGATTATTCCAATTTCTTAGGTGTCCATACATTAGCATCGCCAGGATTTTTAGGTTGGGGGGGGGGGGGGACGTGGGGGGGGGGGGGATCTGTGTGGCAGACGTTAACACACGCAACAACAGGGGGCGGATATCCCCCTTAGTTTTTTGGAAATAGTGGAAAATGACGGCGTTTCGCACCGCCATTTTTGGGAGAACTGTTTGCCTATCAGTTGCCCAAATCCTGTTTTGTTTACCTCGGGTCTCCTCAGGTCAGGTCACTAGGTCAAGTCTATAGTGATCCCACCTAAAAATATAAGGTTGTACCGCAGCCAGATTGTTTAACCGATCAGTTGGAAACTTACAGGATTTAATCAGGTCATAAATACCAACAGTTCTGCTATTTCGGATGATTTTTATATCGATGACCTAAGGCAAAGTAGATTTTGTGACCTCACAATTTTAGGTAATTGGAGAAACATGAAAGTGCATATATAAATCCCCAGGAAATTACTAAATTTTCCCAATGTTCACCAGACTCACGAATCTTTTGCAAAATACAAAGATCCATGTGACATTTTTGTCCTGCGACCTCCACGAGGTAAAATCTGTTGACCCAGAGGTCATGGGTAATTTTTCTTCCATAACTTTTTACCGAACCAGTAAGGTGCCACAGTTGGCGATGAACGAGCGAACGTGAAGTAAATGTACCTATGGTGAACTTCAATTCGATCGGGCAAGTAGTTTCTGAGATGCGGGTACAAAAAAGGGGTGCGCACGTGCGCACGTGCAGAGGCACCCCACCTCTGACTTGTTGAAAAGTGGTGGCTGAGAGATCCATAACCACACACCAAATTTGCACACAATCGGCCAAGCCGTTGCGGAGCTTTATCAGGCAAACCCGTAGAATTTCGCGCTGCTTGGCGACGCTAAATAACTAGTACCTACTATAACATGAAAATCACATCAAAAATGCTGCAAAGGCTTAAATACACGCAAAAAATGGGGTGATTTTTTTTCGTCATCTTAGCCGACCCCCACTCAAAAATTATCCGCGACACCCCTGCCTACCCTCCCCTCCACGGTCAACAACCTTCTCGCTGAAGGCTGACGGCCTGCTCCCCCCCCCCCCAGCCATCACACCCCACCCATCACATCACACTGCACACCCCACCCCCCAGCATCAGTTCCTATACTCTGCCATCTGACCGCAGATGCCATGGTGATCAGTTTCTCTGCCCTGCCATCTGACCGCAGGTGCCATGGCGAGCAGTTCCTCTGCTTTGCCATCTGACCGCAGGTGCCATGGCGATCAGTTCCTCTGCTTTGTCATCTGACCGCAGGTGCCATGGCGATCAGTTCCTCTGCTCTGCCATCTGACCGCAGGTGCCATGGCGATCAGTTTCTCTGCTCTGTCATCTGACCGCAGGTGCCATAGCGATCAGTTCCTCTGCCCTGCCATCTGACCGCAGGTGCCATGGCGATCAGTTCCTCTGCTTTGCCATCTGACCGCAGGTGACATGGCGATCAGTTCCTCTGCTCTGCCATCTGACCGCAGGTGCCATGGCGATCAGTTCCTCTGCTCTGCCATCTGACCGCAGGTGCCATGGCGATCAGTTCCTCTGCTCTGCCATCTGACCGCAGGTGCCATGGCGATCAGTTCCTCTGCTCTGCCATCTGACCGCAGGTGCCATGGCGATCAGTTCCTCTGCTCTGCCATCTGACCGCAGGTGTCATGGCGATCAGTTCCTCTGCTCTGCCATCTGACCGCAGGTGCCATGGCGATCAGTTCCTCTGCTCTGCCATCTGACCGCAGGTGTCATGGTGATCAGTTCCTCTGCTCTGCCATCTGACCGCAGGTGTCATGGTGATCAGTTCCTCTGCTCTGCCATCTGACCGCAGGTGCCATGGCGATCAGTTCCTCTGCTCTGCCATCTGACCGCAGGTGCCATAGCGATCAGTTCCTCTGCCCTGCCATCTGACCGCAGGTGCCATGGCGATCAGTTCCTCTGCTCTGCCATCTGACCGCAGGTGCCATGGCGATCAGTTCCTCTGCTCTGCCATCTGACCGCAGGTGTCATGGTGATCAGTTCCTCTGCTCTGCCATCTGACCGCAGGTGTCATGGTGATCAGTTCCTCTGCTCTGCCATCTGACCGCAGGTGTCATGGTGATCAGTTCCTCTGCTCTGCCATCTGACCGCAGGTGCCATGGCGATCAGTTCCTCTGCTCTGCCATCTGACCGCAGGTGCCATGGCGATCAGTTCCTCTGCTCTGCCATCTGACCGCAGGTTCCATGGCGATCAGTTCCTCTGCTCTGCCATCTGACCGCAGGTGCCATGGCGATCAGTTCCTCTGCTCTGCCATCTGACCGCAGGTTCCATGGCGATCAGTTCCTCTGCTCTGCCATCTGACCGCAGGTTCCATGGCGATCAGTTCCTCTGCTCTGCCATCTGACCGCAGGTGCCATGGCGATCAGTTCCTCTGCTCTGCCATCTGACCGCAGGTGCCATGGCGATCAGTTCCTCTGCTCTGCCATCTGACCGCAGGTGTCATGGCGATCAGTTCCTCTGCTCTGCCATCTGACCGCAGGTGCCATGGCGATCAGTTCCTCTGCTCTGCCATCTGACCGCAGGTGCCATGGCGATCAGTTCCTCTGCTCTGCCATCTGACCGCAGGTGTCATGGCGATCAGTTCCTCTGCTCTGCCATCTGACCGCAGGTGCCATGACGCACCATTAGCCGGTGCTCTGTCGACATTCACGGCGCTCTGTCGACAATCCCGGCGCGTTGAGAGCCTATATGTGGCCGGCGCCGCGCCGTCGGACTATGCCGTCCACGTCAGCACGCGCTGGAGCAGGCCATCAGTGTGTAACGACTGGTCGCGCCACTGATGGCCCCTCATTGAGGCCGGAGAGTGGGGACCGAGAGGGTTAGGTGGGGTGACTGGACGGAGGAGAGAGGGCGGCATTAATACTGGGCAGTGGGATGACAGATCGGGATAGGAAGGGCCTAAGGTATGTAGTAGCCTGAGGTAGAAATGTTACTTTATGCACTCTATCCTCAGTATATAATTTTGACGCAAGGTACTATTGACGCGAAGAAACATGTAAATGGATGTTTTTTATCAACATTAATGCTGCTCATTCGCAATAAATACCGGCGTTTCATGCACCCAAACACTACCTACTTTTAAAATTGCAAAGCTGGTTTGCATTGTACTTCATCATCTCTTGCATCAAATCACAACGCATCTCATTGTCCGAAACCGGTGTGTGCAATTAATAATGTCAGGCTACTGGAAGTACGAACTCCTTTGAAACATGTTTTATGGTCTCAGGAAGTGATGTGACATGGTGCAGCAGACTAACCATCAGCATCACCATCAGCTGCCCATTGTGTAACATCCATGACGCTGCGTGTCAGCTATCATGGAAATGCACTACTCTAAAACACTCTCCGGCTCTCAAATCAATGCGGTACTTTTTCTCCGCTCTCACCTGCCGTGTTCTGTACGAGACAATGCCCTGTAATTTTCCCTCATTTACCGATGGCTTTACGGCGATAAATACGCAAATTGGCGCTGGGCAGGTGTGCGGTACATCTCGTTGGCCAATGCAACACATCGGCGGAGAAAAACGCGCGAGGCACGTCCCGCCGCCGCGCCACCTGCCGCTCTCGCTCTCGTGCCACGCTCTCCTCTCGCCTCTCTCTCGCTCTCGCCGGCTACCCTTGAACAGAGCGCGCGCCGGCTTCCCTTTAAAGAGCGTCTGACCGGCGGGTCACGTGGGCAGAGGTATCACCTGTCCGCTCCGGGTTAGTGGAAACACCTGTCCCTGACGGTGGTCAGCTGCAGCTGCCCCGGCCCGCCCCTGGGATGTTACTCCAGACTCGCCTCGACTCGAACCGGCTCGACCAGACCGACTCGACTAGACCGAGTTGGTCACGGCCAGAATCGGGCTCCCTCGCGGTTCAACGAGAACGACAGTTTGGTCAGGTCAGGATGAAGCAATGCTGCAATGCTTCTGTGTTACATTATTATTTTTCTGTCGAATGGGTCATATTTAAGTGAGGAAGAGACAGGGGCGGATCCAGGATTTTCATTAGGGGGAGGGGGCAACAGGCCCGAGGGGCGCATTTTTCGGCACCTGATGGGGGCGCCATGGCCATGAGGGGCGGCAAGGTTGTGGTGTAAAATTGCAGTGTCGCGCCAAAATAACTCATTGTAACACACCAAACCCATTCTGACAGTGCTATGATTTGGGAGGGGGCTGCCAGTCCTGTTGCCCCCCCCCCCTGGATCCACCCCTGGGAAGAGCATGGCACAGCTGCTAAGAGGAGAGCAATGCTTAAGTAACCCGATGTAAATTCAGATTGTGGGATGTTCGATAACTTCCTGGTATTCCGAAGTACGAGGAAGAAGCAAATTAGAACAGATGATGTCAGGTGGTTGTGAGCTTCACTATATAACAAGTTTGTGTCATTACTCATTAAAACACATTTTAAATTCGGCGACAGTTATTTTCCAGTGTTTGTGGTGTTGGCGTGTGTTTACCCTGATATCACTGACATCACTGATATCACACATCACTGACATCACTGACATCACTGACATCACTGACATCACTGACATCGCTGACATCACTGACATCACTGGCATCACTGACATCACTGACATCACTGGCATCACTGACATCACTGACATCACTGACATCACTGATCAGATATCACTGACAGGCCACCTTTTGTTCACATTTGATCCCCTAAGCACACAATTCATCAGAAGAAACACATCACACCTTTAACCTGGAGCTGCTGGCAAACCGCACACCTCTCCAACTCCGCGAAACAAACAGTCACTAACGCGATTACCAGCGTGTTAAGCCGTCAGCACCAAAACGACGACACAAATCTCTGGTCGGCGCCGTGGAAGCGAGCGGGATAACCGCGACACGATCCACGTCAGCACGTGCGAGTCTGATGGCCAAAGTAGTCCGAACGCGGCGCAATCCGGACCGCAACCCACCCCGGTCGCGGAGCGATCCGGACCGCAACCCACCCCGGTCGCGGAGCGATCCGGACCGCAACCCACCCCGGTCGCGGAGCGATCCGGACCGCAACCCACCCCGGTCGCGGAGCGATCCGGACCGCAACCCACCCCGGTCGCGGCGCAATCCGGACCGCAACCCACCCCGGTCGCGGAGCGGTCCGGACCGCAACCCACCCCGGTCCGGATTACAGGCAGGGGCACGGCGCCTGGGCCATTCGAAGGGAAGGGAGCTTACCTCCCGGGTTATTTGAGGGGAGCACGCCGTTTGAAGAGAGCACGTCTCCCGGGTCGTTTGAAGAGAGCACGTCTCCCGGGCCGTTTGAAGAGAGCACGTCTCCAGGGCCGTTTGAAGAGAGCACGTCTCCCGGGCCGTTTGAAGAGAGCATGTCTCCCGGGCCGTTTGAAGAGAGCACGTCTGCAGGGCCGTTTGAAGAGAGCATGTCTCCCGGGCCGTTTGAAGAGAGCACGTCTGCAGGGCCGTTTGAAGAGAGCATGTCTCCCGGGCCGTTTGAAGAGAGCACGTCTGCAGGGCCGTTTGAAGAGAGCATGTCTCCCGGGCCGTTTGAAGAGAGCATGTCTGCAGGGCCGTTTGAAGAGAGCATGTCTCCCGGGCCGTTTGAGCACGCCGCACGCGGCCGGCGCCGGTTCGGACGTGGCCCGTTACTGGAGCGGCGGTGAGCGGCGGCTTACAGACACGGTGTCCGGCCGGAGAGCCGTGTTCGTCTGGCGGCGACATGACAGATATTGTGGCCCGTGCGGGGTGAGAAGTTTTCGGGGTGAGAACAGGTTAGTTTCCGGCGGAACAGGTGAGTTTCCGGCGGAACAGGTTAGTTTCCGCCGGAACAGGTTAGTTTCCGGCGGAACATGTTAGTTTCCGGCGGAACATGTTAGTTTCCGGCGGATAAGGAACCACGGGGCAGCGGAGAAGCAGCGGTCATGGACCGGGCAGAGGTGGCCGGGGCGGATAAGGAACCACGGGGCAGCGGAGAAGCAGCGATCATGGACTGGGCAGAGGTGGCCGGGGCGGATAAGGAACCACGGGGCAGCGGAGAAGCAGCGGTCATGGACCGGGCAGAGGTGGCCGGGGCGGATAAGGAACCACGGGGCAGCGGAGAAGCAGCGGTCATGGACCGGGCAGAGGTGGCCGGGGCGGATAAGGAACCACGGGGCAGCGGAGAAGCAGCGATCATGGACTGGGCAGAGGTGGCCGGGGCGGATAAGGAACCACGGGGCAGCGGAGAAGCAGCGGTCATGGACCGGGCAGAGGTGGCCGGGGCGGATAAGGAACCACGGGGCAGCGGAGAAGCAGCGGTCATGGACCGGGCAGAGGTGGCCGGGGCGGATAAGGAACCACGGGGCAGCGGAGAAGCAGCGGTCATGGACCGGGCAGAGGTGGCCGGGGCGGATAAGGAACCACAGGGCAGCGGAGAAGCAGCGATCATGGACTGGGCAGAGGTGGCCGGGGCGGATAAGGAACCACAGGGCAGCGGAGAAGCAGCGGTCATGGACCGGGCAGAGGTGGCCGGGGCGGATAAGGAACCACAGGGCAGCGGAGAAGCAGCGATCATGGACTGGGCAGAGGTGGCCGGGGCGGATAAGGAACCACGGGGCAGCGGAGAAGCAGCGGTCATGGACCGGGCAGAGGTGGCCGGGGCGGATAAGGAACCACGGGGCAGCGGAGAAGCAGCGGTCATGGACCGGGCAGAGGTGGCCGGGGCGGATAAGGAACCACGGGGCAGCGGAGAAGCAGCGGTCATGGACCGGGCAGAGGTGGCCGGGGCGGATAAGGAACCACGGGGCAGCGGAGAAGCAGCGGTCATGGACCGGGCAGAGGTGGCCGGGGCGGATAAGGAACCACGGGGCAGCGGAGAAGCAGCGGTCATGGACCGGGCAGAGGTGGCCGGGGCGGATAAGGAACCACAGGGCAGCGGAGAAGCAGCAGTCATGGACCGGGCAGAGGTGGCCGGGGCGGATAAGGAACCACAGGGCAGCGGAGAAGCAGCGGTCATGGACCGGGACGGCGGACAGAGGTGGCCGGCAGACTGAGATGCAGTGTCACTGCGGTTAGCACACTCAGATACGATTATACTGTCAGCAGGGAAGACGGTAGAATTAAGAGAGCTGGAAATTCAGCTTATGATATCAATACTGAATCAATTACGTGAAGTACAAACGTTCGAATGTCGGACTGACTGAGCTGCCCCCAAATGTCTTATGCTAGCATAGCATTTATCATCTTTAATAGATTCGTTTTCTTGGCATGGGCTATACCGTTCACTGTGCTGCAAACTTCTGGTGAACAGCGTGTGAGGTCGAAGGAAATGCCAACACTATGAAAACTTCACATCCGTCTTTCTCCTAAAAACTGTGACAGGTTGCAAGTCAAAAACAATTAAGTACAACAGGTACAAGATTTAGCTTACTAATTGTTTCACAGATCATGTCTTGGGGCAGCCACAGAAGCCCGCAAAATATCCGACATGCCCGCCATGGATGTAGTTACACTAACTCTGCAATGTCAGCGATGTGTGGTGAACTCCTACAACTTGACGACCGGTGTAACCTTATTTTAAGTCCCTCTTAACTTTGAAATACATTAATCTTCCTCAAAACTCAAGCAAAGAAAGCTCACGACCAACGTCTTGCACACCATGTGCATCTCTGAAAATCTATATATAATTTTGGAACGGATGCAACGGATGCACGGCCTCATGGGATTGGGATCCAACAATGTCTTTCGCACGGAGTATGATCTCATCGCGTTGGATTATGAACAAAACATATGTACACTGACACCGCAGCCACTGTGTTAATTATGATCACACCTATTCGAATTCATAAGAAAGCATGACCAAAAGGAGTTGACACCTGGGCTTCTTTTCTCGTTTATCTTGACATTAGCCGTTATGTGTAAACCCGGAACACAGTAGCCCCTCGCTAACTCGATTCTGAGCCTCAGACATTAATTTTTCACAAAACTAAGAAATTGACATCATGTGAGCAGGGGAGCAAACAACGTGTCCCGGTGAAGCACCGGCATTCCTGTGAGCTTGGCTTGTCGTTACAGGCTGTCACCAGACCACCTGACAGCTTCATCACTGACGGCGACGGGTAGCCCAGGTCGGGGCTGCGACGCGGCGCAGCTCAAGCCGCGCCGCATACCTCGCCAGAGGATTTATAACCCGCGAGCCACCCTGCAAAAATCACCTCGTAACTTACGGATCGAAGGGATTTACACCTCAGCCGGCTGGGTGTTGTTCCAACTTGCCTCAGCTGACAGTTTGCGGTTCACTGAAATGTTGGCTGGCCGGAGTTTGTGACGTTCATAATTACAAACCGAGCGCCCGTAAGCCTATAATTGATCGCTTGAGACTTGTGCCTTGCTCAAGGCTGCCAGTACTAATAAAAAACGACCACAAGAGACGAGAAGACACGTTTGCCAGATGAGTAATCCCGATATTGTCGCCGGTCGCAGGCAATCGTACCGGGACGTGACGTTAAACGTGACGTATTAGGCGAGATTAAGTCATTGGCTGAGCCGTGAGATTATTGACTGCAGCTCATGGCGATAGTTAGGACAGACAAACCATTTTAAAGGGAAATTTTTGTTTATGTATAGGACAAACTAGGTTTATGTCTTAGTGGAAAATAAATAGCAAAGGAAAAGGTTATGAGATTTCGCAGTGGAGATCATGACAATGAAAGTTAAGATGATGATCAAAACATAACATGACTGAAATATTTCGGGGCGCACCAATGCATCTCAAAATGTGCTAAAACCATGGTAGGAAAACGGAGAATCTCGTTGCTCAAATCTAAATTATCTCCCCAACAGAACATAAGTCAACACTATGTAGTATGTATCCCAATCCCATTCAATATCCATCGTAAAAAGCACATCAATAAATCGTCTGGCCATCTCCCTGCCATTTCCAGGGTCACTGGGTCAGTTGGAGACAGGAGGCACCGGCGGGGTCTGATTTCTACCGCCAGTGAGCGGCGGACGGCGGCGGCTGGGCCTCCAGACCAGACTCCGGCCGGATCAGGACCGGCCAGCTGCCCCCCCCCCCCCCCCGCCGCACCGCGTATCGTCGCATCAGCTGCACGCGACGCGTCACGACAAATCATGCGCGACACTGCGCCGAGCTGGCCACACCTGCGGCAGTGACGGTGAGGCGGCGGCGGCGGCGGCGGCGGCGGTGGCGCGGCGCTGGCGGTGGGCTGCGGTGGCCGGGATGCGGTGAGAGGAGTCCGGACGCGGCTCAGCCCGGAGTCCACCGGAGTCCGGACTCGGGCTACCCAGCCTGACCGGGTCCGGTGACTGATCGCCGCCACCGCCGTGGCTGACTGACCCTCTCCTAATGAGCCGAATCGCGCCGATCTATCAGCGGGTCGATTTTTCTCCCCCGACGCCTGTGCTGATATCGCCGAGAAGACTTATCGCTGTGCAGGCTGCTTAGCGAAGTTAAGTCGGCGACCACAGCGACTGGTGTCAGTTTGGGTAAGAGGTGATTATTTTCGAGTGGTGGCTAGTCAGCCTGGATATACTGGGTCAAGCGGGTCAAATAGTGTCGAGCAGGTAGTTTCACCTTCTTTATCGACGCTTTATCGTCGCTTAAAGCTTTATCGACACATCGTTTTGACACATCACATCGATTTTAGTTTTATAATTGGCAAACTACGCAAACATGGTGTTTAAAAAATGTGTGAATTCTGAAGGTGTATATGATTTATCGCCTCAATCTATAAAGAAAAGAAAATGATCGTATCCTTCATCTACACATTTGCTTGCTAGTTACTTTTATATAAATGTATCAGTCATGAGTGAAACATTATAGGTAAGCTGAAGTCTAGCCGTTGAAAGAAAAATGTATTCATCGCTGCTGACAAAGCAGATATATGTGCGTGTCGTAATTAAGTCAGCATTTTAAGCAGCAACATTTGTATTGTCGCCAGATCAGGACAAAGCTGCCAAGAAAATCTTCGGATTCTGAGACCGTAAACATCATTTATCAATGGCCAATCAAATCCTCCTTTGGCAATGTTTGATTGATGACGGTCGGGCCCATCTCATGCTCAATTCATTACGTTATCGACGACAGTAGTCCGGTTTTTTAATCAAACGATGAGCAAAAGTCATTGGTCATTGCTGAAAATCTTCATGGTCAAATGAAAATCCAGGCAATCACAATATTTTCACAACGTGATTGAGCACACGTCAAGCTGGAGCCAGTTATATTTATTTAGATAAATGAGCCTGGGGCTGACGTACACAGCTTTATAACGAGAGTCCGGCAGGATCAGCATTTTACTGGACAAGGTTTTTAGGACTAATAATGCCATAGGTGTGTTATTTGATTAACTGAAATGGATACAAATAGTGTCAGCATTACAACCAGAAATGCACTGGCTTTTCATTATATGGTTTAACCCTCGCCCTACACATGGTGCCTGACAGCTCCCCCCACTGAGGTTTTTCTTGAATAACTTTTGACACATGTGGCGCATCTTGCTGACATTTTTAGTAGCTGAGTTTACAACAATCTAAAGCTGTAAGCTGTAAAAATAAATTTTAATTTGGTCAAGAATTTTGGGAAACAATCATGTTTTGATGACGTCATGTTGGTGGAAAAACGATAAATATTAGACAATTTGTAGAGAACAGAGTTTTAAAGCAAATTGCAAACGTAATTCACCAAATATACAAAATGGCATTTTCTTTAAAATGGCTATCTCAGATTTGCAAAAGTTTGGGTTTTTGACCCTAAAATAAAAAAAAAACTATTTTTGTTTTTGAAAAATCACCACAAAATCAAAATTTTCGAAGATTTTAGAAAAACCGGAATATATGTGAGATGACTGAGTATGGACAATAGCCAAATCAAATTTCAAAGCAATATCTATATTTTTGACTGAGTGATGGCTCTCTAAATGTAAGAACTCATGACGTCATTTTGTTAAAAAAAATTTTTTTGACTTTTTTGACAAGATAGGAACAAATGATTACCTTTCCAGTGTTTCTCATAAAAACTAGTCTAGGAACATGCATTTTTATTTACATTTATTAATTTCTAATTTTGAGGTTTTCTGACTAGCAAAATCGCTGCTCTGGACGTGGTCGAGCCGAGGTCATTCACTTGACCTGGAAGGTCACCCGTTGACCTGAAACCTAAAAATCGCATACTGTTAGATTCTTCTCATGACAGGAAATATGTTGGTTCTTACTGAATTGATCTAAGTTGCTTGATTCGGAAGTTAACAGGGGGCCTGTCAGCCCCCCCCCCCCCCCCGTAGGACGAAGGTGAAAAAAGCTCCCGTAGGGCGAGGATTAAACAACGATGCGAGGACAAGACTCTCGATTTGGGCTTGCCCACACATTAGGTGCCGCCTCGTCGTCGTCGTTATTCCCTCCGGCCCGGGGGTTCCCGGGCATAGCCATTGCAACTCAGTTGAGCGCGGTATCCGGCGACCAAGGCCGCCACCCCACCGTCGTCGCGCAGGGTAGTCGGGTCCGGGTGAATGGTGCCCACGCGCTGGAGGCGAGCTCTGGCCAGCGCAGGGCACTGTAGCAGCACGTGCCGCGGGGTGTCAGCCTCTTCTCTACATAGCCGGCACAGGGCGGCGGGACACCCCACGGCGCTGCACTGTCCGCAGCTGGGCGTAGGTCGGCGGCCGATCCGGTGGAGGTATTGCTCCGAGCCACTCCAGTGACCGCCCCGGAGCTGGTGTATGTCCACCGCAGCGAGACGGTCGCTGTCGCCGACCGGGCTCGGCAGGCGGGTCCTCATAATCGATTTATACCACCCGTTAGGCCAAGATCGTTGTCAGGTAGAGGTGGCGGATCGGAAGACGGCCCTCTGGACGGTGGTGACGTCGATGGCCGTGTCTCGTTGGGGGAGATTGCTGACCTTCGCGAGGGCGTCCGCTCTCTCATTACCCGGCAGCCCGCAGTGGGTGGGGACCCACTGCAGGTGGATGCGCTGTCCACCGCCGGCGAGGGACCACAGGAGCTCCCAGATCACCGCCGCCACCGGCGCCCTCTGGGATGCCGGGCCGCTCTGCTGGAGAGCCAGCGCCGCCATCGAGTCGGTGCATATGATGACCGGGTGCACCACGTCGCGGTCTTGGATGCTCCTTAGCTCCTCCAGCGCTGCTCTCAGGGCGAAGAGCTCGGCGCGGGTGCTGGAGCAGAGGTGTCCCGCAGCGACGCGGACGTCCCGGGTGTCGCCGTTTTACAGGTGGATGGTGGACCCTCCTCCTCCGTTCAGGACGCCACCAGTCGCTGAGCCGTCCGTCCACACCCAGGTGGACTCTGCCGGAAGTCCGTCCAGGCGCTCATCCGCCACTCTTCGCCTGGTGTCGGGCAGACGGTCTCGGCGCCCATCCAGCCTCACCTCCAGGCTGATGGAGATCTCCGAAGGGGGGCACCATGACGGAATGGTGACATGAAGTCGCTCCTCAACCCTGATGGGTGAGTCGGCGGTGGTGATGGTAGCGAGAGCCTCGCGGCCACGATCCCTCCATCCGAACGTGGTCGACAGGCGCCGGGCGGGAGTCACGTCCACTAGGGCTCTGAGCGGATCTCCCTCAGGCAGGGAGGTCGCCATGCCCACCATGCGGGCAGCTAGGACCGCGCGGCGCGTGCGGGTGGTAGATAGCCCCGCCTCTGCCATCAACGCTTGTACCGGCGTAGATATGGGGCAGCCCGTGACCGCACCGGCCGCGGTTCTCATTTCCCGGCCCACCAGCTCCATGTGGGAGGGCGAGGCCGCAGGTAGCCAGGCCCCCGCCGCGTGCTCCAGGGCTCCTCCGATGTACCCGTTCGCCACCACTCTGAGTTGGCGCTCACCGAGTCCCCAGCTCCTACCGGTCATGCGACGAAGCTGGGCGATGCAGGGGCGCACCCTCCGTTTCAGCTCAGAGCAGTACTCGCCGGAGTGGAGGAGCCGGTCGAAGGTTACGCCGAGGAGGCGCAGTTTGACCGTAGCGCCTGCCACATTGATGTTCCACCTTGACCGGTCGCATCTCGAGCCCACTGGGACAGGACAAGAGCCTGCGTTTTCTCTCCGGCGACGCGCATTTTCCACCTGTCGGCCCAGACAGAGATGACGTCGGCCACCTTCTGGGCCCAGTGACCGGCTCGCTCGATCGAGGCGCCGCTGCTGAGCGTTGCCGTGTCGTTGGCGTACATGAAGGTGTCGGTGCTCGGGACGGTCTTCAGTGCTGTGATGAGGTCGGCTGACCACAACATGTACAGCGTGGGTGCCAGCCGCCGGGACGTTACCCTGCGGGAGGCCGGCACGGAACGGATGCTCTCGGCTTCGGGCGCCATTGACCTCGACGGACGCTCTCCGGTCCCAGAGGAACGTCCATATCCATGATGACATGCACTTGGGCACCCCCAGGCGGAGAAGCTTCAATCGAAGCATCTTGTGGTTGATGACGTCGTACGCCCTTGAGAAGTCGAAGGCAAGTAGTACGAACTTCTCGGCGGTCGCACCATCCAGCGGCTGGCCCCTGGACTTTGGTTTATTCCAACCATCTTGGACTTGCTGTATCAGCCGGGTCAGGTTGTCCTCGACTGACCTGCCGCGTCGGAAGCCGACCTGTTCAGGCGGCACGAGTCCCTCGTGCTCGACTATATGAGTGAGTCTAGCAGCGACAAGGCGCTCGGCCAGCTTGGCCAGATGGCTGGTGCGGGCTATCGGTCTGTAGCTGGAGTTATCTTCGGGTCTTTCCCGGCTTTGGGGTCGGGATGATGTTCGCCCGTCGCCAGGAGGACGGGACTTGACCCGACGACCATGACAGGTTCAGCAGGCGGAGGACAGCTTTGGCGCAGGGGCTCAGGTGTCGTAGTCGCGTCACTGCACGGCACTTTGCAAAGCAGCGCCAGTCATCCAGCCTCCTAGCCAACCCCCGGCCAGCCTCCTAGCCAACCTCCACCCAGCCAACCTCCACCCAGCTAGCCTCCACCCAGCCAACCTCCAGCCAGCCAACCTCCAGCCAGCCAACCTCCAGCCAGCCACCTCCACCCAGCCAACCTCCACCCAGCCAACCTCCACCCAGCCAACCTCCACCCAGCCAACCTCCACCCAGCTAGCCTCCACCCAGCCAACCTCCACCCAGCCAACCTCCACCCAGCCAACCTACAGCCAACCAACCTCCAGCCAGCCAACCTCCGGCCAGCCAACCTCCACCCAGCCAACCTCCACCCAGCCAACCTCCACCCAGCCAACCTCCACCCAGCCAATTTCCACCCAGCCAACCTCCACCCAGCCAACCTCCACCCAGCCAACCTCCACCCAGCCAACCTCAACCCAACCTCCACCCAGCCAACCTCCAGCCAGCCAACCTCCACCCAGCCAACCTCCACCCAGCCAACCTCCACCCAGCCAACCTCCACCCAGCCAACCACCACCCAGGCAACCTCCACCCAGATAGCCTCCTAGCCAGCCAACCTCCACCCAGCCAACCTCCACCCAGCCAACCTTCACCCAGCCAACCTCCACCCAGCCAACCTCCACCCAACTAGCCTCCTAGCCAACCTCCACCCAGCCAACCTCCACCCAGCCAACCTCCAACCAGCCAACCTCCACCCAGCCAACCCCCACCTAGCCAACTCCATAATGTCTCCTGCAAGTGAGCATAATCGTCAGTATACTTTGTGGCATATTGATTGTCTTGAGAAAAGGATGACGTACACATTACAATTCTTAAGTACCAAATTTACTGGAATGATGTCTTACTTCATACCCTCCCTAACCGCCATAAACCTTACAAACTCCGATTGCGGTCCAAATAGAGCCGCAGTGGAAGTGATTACACGCGATGTGGGAAACACATCGTTCCTTGAACACTTCATTAACCTTGCCTAACCTTCATCTGTTGACGGGCAGGTATAAACCATCCAGACGAAAGAATAGCGGTCATCTGGACTCTGACCACAGGCCTCAGAAGTATGATCACGTACTGATCATATATTTGTGTTGAGTTATAATTAATTGTCTTTATCTTTATCGGATTGAATGCCACAAGAAGCAAGCATTCGAATAGTAGTGATAATGACGATTAGTGCTTAGGGCACCGACATTTCTTGGTCATTTGGCGCCCAATGACGAAGAGCAAATGTGATGTGAGGCGTTGTGCTTTACATACACACCTGCGGACGACGGATGCGCCGTTGTGAGTTGACAGCCGAATGTCGCCCGAGCGCGGTGTGGTGTCAGAAGTCGAACTTTGAACACAAAATGTAACTGGAATAAATGACATCTCGTTTCCATAATTTGGGGACTATTTTGACACGAGTCGACCAGGACAAAAAGGAAAGGTCCATGGAAGAAAAAAAATGAGATGCGGCCAAGCCCCTGACGGGAATACAAGTAGTATTTTAAACTAACGACCTGCCGAAAGCTGCGCATGAGTACTGTCGGCAAAACCTCGCGGTCGGCGGCGCTCGCGGTCTCCTCGCCGACAGTTGGCCGGCTTGCTCAACAGTGGCAGCACGCCGTTTTTGTGGCGCGCCACAATGGCCACGGACGCCGAGAAACGCCGCGCCAGCGTCACGATCGCCGCGCATCACGATTACACCGTTTGTTTGTTAAATGGCGCTGGCTCAATTATCTCTTTATTTACCGGCGTTTTCTCGGCCCGTCGGCGGCGCCTAATTGTAATGGTGTCGGCGTTGATGAGCGTCGGCCGAGCGTCGCCGCGGCTGCGCCAGAAAAACGCGCCAGGAGTACACACGGGCTGCCGCCGGAGCCGCCGCCGGCCGCCGGTGGAGGCGGCGCGCGCGCTTTTTCCGTCCCTCCACGCCACGGGCGGCGTCGGCGGCGGCGGCGGCGGCAGAGAGCGGGGCAGTCAGTGGCTGGTCAGCGCCATGATTTGTGGCGTCACGCGCCAGGCAGGGGTGCAGAGCGAGGAAGGAAAGACATACTGAGGCTCAGTGGAACATCACTCACATGGATTGTTCCGGCGTTAATAACTGTCAT
>JAXIVJ010003335.1:0-95511 GCA_036785665.1 Chirona hameri
GTTGGAGGAGCGCTGATTTGCGTCGCCACGGGAACAATTTTGGATGAGGTATCAGCTGTTTACGAGCATGTCAAGTAGACAGTGCTGATGCATTGAAGACAAACACAGCATTCAGATCACAACAAATATGAGATACCCAATTTTGAAGTACCCATGGGGAAAATGAGAAGAAAAATAGTATTTGCACCACTTCAACTTCACATTCAGTCCTCACTCTCATTCTCTTATGTGTAACAACACATCAGGCGTCTGAATTACAGCCTGAATTACATATGAATGAACCGCACCACTAATGTCTACCATATCCTCCCCCAGCCTCCTCGAAAAACCACATTTCATTTTGCAGGAGTTTGGAGGAGGTTTGAGGTGAGTTTGGAGGAGCTTGGAGGAGTTTGATGAGCCACAGGAATGATAATATTAATTTGGAGGAGCATTGAGGAGGTTAGAGGAGCCAATGGAACAGACCCATTGGGTCTGTTCCAGTGGCTCCTCCAAAAAAAAGATGAGATTAGTTTAGAGGAGGTTGGAGGAGCGCTGATTTGCGTCGCCACAGGAACAATTTTGGATGCTGTATCAGCTGCTTGTGAGCATTTCAAGTAGACAGTCCTGATGTAAGACAAACACAGCGACCAGACCCGCACAGAATAGGATACCCAATTGTTAAGTACCCATGGGGAAAACGAAATAAAATATAATTATTCACACCCACTTCAACTTACACATTCAGTCCTCTCTCTTTCTCTTATGTGTAGCAACAAATCAGGGCTCACACTAAAAGCTGGAGTTTTTGCAGCAGTTGGCCGCCAGGGACCGCTAGTGAGCCATTGTGTTATGACATTGCAAGCAAATGGTACCGCTAAATAAGTAGTTATTTATAAAGAAAAAATATTTACCATGTAATATTTAGCATTAACACTGGTACTATTTGCTTGTGACATCATAACACCCTGGCTCACTAACAGTCCCTGGTGGCCAATTGCTGTGAAAACTCCAGCTTTTAGAGCAAGCCCACATCAGGCATCTGAATTACATATGAATGAACTGCGCCATAAATGTCTACCATATCCTCCTCCAGTCCTCCTCTGAAAAACTACCTTTCATTTTGAAGGAGTTTGGAGGAGGTTTGAGGAGAGCTTGGAAGAGCTTAGAGGAGTCTGGATAAGCCACAGGACCGATCAGATTAATTTGGAGGAGCTTTGAGGAGGTTAGAGGAGGTAAGAGGAGCCACTGGAACAGACCCATTGTGTCTGTTCCAGTGGCTCCTCCAAACAAAAAGATGAGATTAGTTTAGAGGAGATTGGAGGAGCACTGATTTGTGTTGCCACAGGAATGATTTTGGATGAGGTATCAGCTAAGGGTGAGCATGTCAAGTAGACAATGCTGATGTCCAGATCCACAACATATGAGATTCCCAATTTTGAATTTTGATACCCAATTTGTAAGTACCCATGGGGAAAATGAGAAGAAAAAAATACTATTTGCACCACTTCAATTTCACATTCAGTCCTCACTCTCTTTCTCTTATGTGTAACAACAAATCTGGCATCAGAATTGCAGCTGGAATTACAAATGAATGAACTGCACCACTAATGTCTACCAAAGCATCCTCTGAAAAACCACCTTTCATTTTGAAGGAGTTTGGAGGAGGTTGAGGTGAGCTTGGAGGAGCTTATAGGAGTTTGGATGAGCCACAGGAATGATAATATTAATTTGGAGGAGCATTGAGGAGGTTAGAGGAGTCAATGGAACAGACCTATTGTGTATGGTGCTTGGTCCACAAACCAATCATCTATTGTCACATAATGCATACATTGACAATTGACATACATGCAATAGAACACTGGTATGTGCGAAAAAAGTGAATACAAAGTGAATGCATTCATAAATAAACTATTGTCTAAGGTACTCACCTCGTCACAGCATTAGACAGAAATATAAATATTCAAAATGTTTTCTGTCACTATTAATATATGAACTAAGCCTCTCGCCAATTAAATGTGTAACCCAAGGCTGTATAAACCCTTGTATAAACATGTGTGTAACCACTGAACTCTATAACATGTCTATGTTGTTGTTGTTGGGTTAGTAACTTCTTGCTCAAGCGTCCAACCTATAACATGTCACAAACATCAACAATTCTATTAAACTCGCCGCAGCTGCGCCGAGTTCGTTATATATGGCAGCCCACTGACATCAATATAATACCAGACAGCTAACTCGAGCGTCGCATACGCCGGACGGCCCGTTCCCACACTGTGTGGTGGCGTCAGCCGTCCTGGGGGGCAAAACATCGCGGGCGCCATAAGGACCAATGTATAAATGGCAAATCTGAACGGCGCCCTGACTGGGCTACGCTTGGAAAAATTGGTACAAAGTAGCATCATATTATTTGTTGGAGATTCTAGATTGAGCCCAAACGAATGATAAGGTTCCATCTGGTCATGGAGTTTCTGGGGAATAGCTGACATGATCGGTTACCATGGCCTTATTTGGGGTGTAAAAAAATATAAAACCAACGTTCGAAGTAGTGTATATTTGAGTACTGTAGTAGCATTTGGAAGCGGTTAGCGGTCGTTCCGACATTTTTAAACCCCAAGCCCATTTAACCCCTTTACGCCCGGATATTTAAAAATGATAAATGAAAACATTGTAGCTATGGCTTGTAGCTATCTGTTCCAGAAGTCGGATTTTAAATATGTACCATATATTACGAGCCAGCTTTGTCTGAAAATTATCGTTTAACATGGAACTCTATGGTGTAATAGGGTTAACGCCCAAACGCCCGAGTACTGCCAACCATTACTGGTGGGGGCTGGATCGGACCCTCTGTTTTTACATGTCAGGTCACAGTGATGGACGTTATATATGAGCCTTGTTCACAGCGCCTGCTGACGGGCTGACTGCTGCTGCCTACTGCTGTCAAAACGTATCGACCAATCAGCGTGGACCAGTGGGGGAATGGGATGTGGGAGCGGTACGGTGTATGACGTCATACATCTGTTGCTTCTTAGAGTACTCCAGACCTGTGTCGTCATTGCTTCTATCCTAATGTCCTTCTGTTCTCCTTACCTTTCCTTTGTATTTCAGAATGGTGTGATCATTGGCATTGAATACACATGTGCTAAATGACTTGAGGTCTATTTATGATCACACCATGTCAAATCAAGAGCCTATCCGATGTCCATATCCTGACTGCACATGGAGCATTCAAGAGGAAGACCGCACTACCCTCATAGCCCTGCTCCAGATGCATGAGCGGGCTACCCACCCTACACCACCTGCCAGTACCACTGCCCAGGTGGAAAAGATAAAGCGTCCTATCATCGCTGCTGGGGGAACCACTGAGGAGTGGTCCTACTTCTTGCAACGCTGGACGACATACAAGGCAGCCACACACATCAAAGGACCTGAGGCTGTGTATCAACTGCTTGACTGTTGTGAGGAGCAGCTGAGGCGGGACCTCGCCCGTCTGTTTGGAGCCCTCTCCACTGCTGAAGAAGACACTGTCCTCAAACGCATCAAAGATCTGGCTGTCCGTGCTGAAAACGTCCTGGTGGCACGTGAAGAGCTGCACAACTGCAGACAGGATAGAGACGAACCGGTACGTGCCTTTTGTGCCCGCCTGAAAGGCATCGCCCTGACATGTCAATATACAACCACCTGCAGCTGCCCCGAACCGGGAACCGTGGACTACAGCGACGAGATGATCCGAGATGGTCTCATCCGTGGCGTCTATGACCCCGAAATCAAGCTCTCCCTCCTGTCTGAGAAAGACGGAACAACCTCACTCGAAGACACTCTCCGATTCATCGAGTCCCGGGAGGGCGGCAAACAGTCTGCTCAGCGCCTAGCCGCTGCTTCAGGTTCAGCTGTGCCGGCTCACGTCAGCGCTGTCAGCAGCTTCCGTCGACAGCAGCGTGACGCCCATCGAGTCCGACAGCCCCCTGGATCCACTGATGGTGGTGGAGGATCAACCTCTCGGCCCTGTGGCTTCTGCGGCACCAGGGACCATCCTTTGGACAGAGCCAGCCGGGTGTCTAAATGCAGTGCGTATGGGCACCAGTGTGGTAAGTGTGGCAAAATGAACCATCACGAACGTGTGTGCAGATCGAGCAAACCGCGGCTGCCTGCCACTTCTCAAAGTGTCGCGGTGGCATGGTCCCAACGCTCGACTGAGTCTGACCCACCAGCCCAAACCGAGATCGCAGAACCGAGTGCTTCCACAGTGTTTGACACTCTGTGCAGTGTCAGTAAGCAGTCTGACGGCCCGCTCCCCGCACCTCACGGGCAGCTTTTGATGGAACACCATCTGTATGACTCTCTTCGTGACACCTGGGAAAGGGGGCCCTCTGCGCCACAACCTACTGTCCCTGTATTCGTCTCACATCTTCCGTGTGACTCCAGGGCCCTGGGTCTCGACACCGTCCTACGTCGACCCACCACGTCCCCACTGGTATACGCCGTCGCGGACACAGGCTGTCAGTCCTGCCTCGCAGGCACCTCGTTCCTGCGACACCTGGGGCTCGACAAACGCCACCTCACTCAAGTTCAGCTGAAAATGGCTGCGGTCAACGACGATCCCATCCACATCATTGGCGCCCTCCCTCTCCGCGTCTCAAACACCCGGGGACCCGGGGGCCTGGAGACAAGACAAGTGGTGTACTTCACTGATGCCACCGACAAATTCTTCCTCTCTCGCGGAGCCTGCGAAGCACTCGGCATCATCCCACCCGACTTCCCGAAGATTGGTACACACTCTCAGTCCAAGGCAGCACCCATCGCGGCACCCATGAGCACGTCAAGTGACACTGCTGCACCAGTATCCTGCATCACAGCCGAGTGTGACTGCCCACGACGTCAGCTCCCCCCACCGCGCCCAACTGCGCCACCGTACCCTCCCACTGAGGAAAATCGGGCTAAGCTAGAGGCCTGGCTCCTCGACTACTACGCATCCAGCACGTTCAATGTGTGCACACATCAGACCCTACCCGCGATGGAAGGTCCGCCTCTCCGTCTGATGGTAGATCCTGAAGCCACACCCGTAGCTCATCACACACCCATCCCTGTCCCCATCCACTGGCAGGACGATGTCAAGGCCGGCTTGGACCAAGATTGTCGCCTAGGAGTCGTCGAGGAAGTCCCTATCGGTACACCCGTGACTTGGTGTCACCGGATGGTGATCAACCCCAAAAAGAACGGTAAGCCCCGACGGACGGTTGACCTCCAGGATCTGAACCTCCACGCCACCCGCGAAACCCACCACACTCAGTCGCCGTTCCATCAAGCCCGGGCAGTCCCACGGGAGACGAAGAAAACCGTGTGCGACGCATGGAATGGTTACCATGCCGTGCCTCTCCACCCCGACGACCGCCACCTCACTACGTTCATAACGCCGTGGGGTCGCTACCGGTACTGCGTCGCCCCTCAAGGCTACACGGCTTCAGGAGACGGGTACAGCCGACGGTTCGACGCTCTCGTCGCCGACATCCCGCGCAAAACCAAGTGCGTCGACGACACCGTTCTATGGGCAGACAACATTGAGGAGTCATTTCACCAAGCTGTCGAATGGCTGGACCGCTGCGGCCGACATGGCATCACGCAGAACCCGTCCAAATTCCGCTTCGCGAATGACGTCGCGGAGTTCGCTGGATTCGAAATCACACCGACGACTGTGCGACCGTGTCCGCGGATGCTGCAGGCGATCGAGGGCTTCCCTACTCCTCGGAACCTGACCGACGTCCGCAGCTGGCTGGGCCTACTCAATCAGGTGTCGTACGCGTTCGCATCAGCCGATCAAATGCGACCGTACCGTGACCTGCTCAAACCGGGCCAGTCCTTCGCGTGGACCGACCAGCTGGACATCCTCTTCCAGCAGTCGAAAAAAGTCATCATCGCCCAAATCAAGGACGGTGTTGAAATCTTTGACAAGACTCGCCCCACATGCCTGGCCACCGACTGGTCGAAGGAAGGACTCGGCTACTGGCTCCTACAGAAGCACTGCCAGTGCGCCGGAACTCGGCCATTCTGCTGCCACTCTGGCTGGCGTGCCGTGTTGGTTGGGAGCCGCTTCACCCACGGCGCCGAATCCCGTTACGCACCAATCGAAGGCGAGGCACTGGCCGTCGTGGACGCCCTTCACAAGACTCGTCATTTCACTCTTGGCTGCTCTGACCTGCTCGTGGCTGTGGACCATCGACCTCTGCTGAAGGTCCTCGGTGACCGCTCCCTGGAAGAGATCCCGAACCCGCGGCTTCGGAACCTAAAGGAGAAGAGCCTTCGCTTCAGGTTCCGTGTTGTTCATGTCCCTGGCATTCGGAACAACGCAGCTGACGCCGTCTCTCGTCACCCGGTTGGGGCACCCGAAGCACCTGACCTCCCTGATGACGCATCAGTTGACACCACGTCGGCTCCTCCGAACCTGCGGGACACCCCTCGCGCCTGGCCGATCCTCGACGCTCTCGCCAACGTCCGGACGCACGAGACAATCGACACCTCATCATGCACGCCATTGAGTGCCTCGGCCACCACTGATCTCATCAGGTCAATAACCTGGGACGACGTACGCACGACAACCACCAGCGATCCTGAGATGCTCCGGCTCATCGATTCCATCAACAACGGCTTTCCAGAGGCGCCGACTGACGTACCAGTCGCGATCCGACCGTACCACAGATACCGCGACCATCTCAGCGAATACGACGGCGTCGTTCTCTACAAAGACCGAGTGGTGATCCCTCCTGCCCTTCGTCATCGTGTCCTTCAGGCACTCCATGCAGCCCATCAAGGCGTGTCGATGATGGACTCTCGAGCCGCCAGTTCCTTCTTCTGGCCCGGCATGTCGCAAGCCATATCGGACACCCGATCCCGATGCGACACATGCAACCGCAACGCGCCATCCCAGCCGAGCGCCCCTCCTACGCCACCCATTCTGCCGGCATATCCCTTCCAGAGCATCTGCGCTGATTACTTCTCGCACTGCGGACGTCACTACCTGGTTGTCGTCGACCGTTACAGCAACTGGCCCATCGTCGAGGAATCCTCCAACGGGTCGAGCGGTCTGGTCTCTGCCCTGCGCAGGACCTTCGTCACCTACGGGATCAGCGAGGAACTCACCTCCGACGGTGGACCAGAATTCACCGCCACAGCGTCCGAGACATTCCTCCGCAACTGGGGCGTTGGACACCGCCTGTCATCTGTCGCATTCCCCCATGGGAACTGTCGGGCAGAAGTCGCGGTGAAAACTGTGAAGCGCCTTCTCTGCGACAACACGCTCGCCACTGGTGGCCTGAACACGGACCACTTTCAGCGCGCCATGTTACAGTATCGCAACACCCCGGATCGTGACACCCGCCTCTCCCCAGCACAAGTGCTCTTTGGCCGTCCGATCCGCGACTTCATCCCCATACACCCAGGGAGGTATCGGCCTCATAGCACTTGGCGGGAGACACTGGCCAACCGCGAGGAGGCTCTACGGAACCGGCATATGCGTACACACGAACGCCTATCTGAACACACGCAGATCCTGCCACCCCTCGCGATCGGCGACTGCGTCCGCCTCCAGAACCTGGTGGGCCCGCATCCGACCAAGTGGGACAAGACGGGTATCGTGATCGAGGTGCGTCAATTCGACCAGTATGTCATCCGTGTCGACGGCTCGGGTCGCGTGACCATCCGCAACCGTCGCCACCTACGGAAATACCTTCCATTCATGCCTCGCCCCCCGACCCCTCCGCTGCTCAATCTCCCAGGGCGGCCACTGATGTCCGATGCCCGGAATGCTCACCCCTCAGCCGCTCGACCAGCTGTCAACCCGCCACGCCCGCCAGCTCCGGTCCGCCTCACACCCGACAGCCCACGGCCGAGCCCATCTGATGCTCGATTGCATGCACCGACACCATCGACCTTGACCGCCGCCCCTGCACCTGCAGCACCCGGTACACTGCCCGTCGCTCCCCAGAGTCCACCACCTGACACACGGTGTGCTGCGAATCCCCCGCCGGCCGTACCCCATCCCACGCACACCGCTCAGTCAGAGCATGATCCCACTACACCCCGCCGCCCTTCTCGGCAAACTCGCCTGCCACCTTTCCTAGCGGAGAACTATGCGCTCACTTGATTGTATATTGGTCTCTCAGGTGTGTTATCTGCATCGTGGTGTTTGTCGCCGCTAAGTTGGCCATGGCTCAGTTGCTTGTGTAATGTATATACGCGTTGCGCTTTGAATGAAGCCATTCACGGTTGCTCGTGGTAGCAGCTACACCCAGTCTGTTTATGTTATGTTCTCATAGTTTGACTGTATCAGACTGATGTTATGTTGTATCATACTTTGAGACTTCAAAGTCTCGGGAGGGGATAGAGTACTCCAGACCTGTGTCGTCATTGCTTCTATCCTAATGTCCTTCTGTTCTCCTTACCTTTCCTTTGTATTTCAGAATGGTGTGATCATTGGCATTGAATACACATGTGCTAAATGACTTGAGGTCTATTTACTTCTTGCTGTCGCTGCTGCCGGAAAATCGCGTCAGCCGGGAAGCAGATAACACAAATTGCGCACGCGGCAATTTCCAAACGTGAAGCGTCGATAAACAACCAACGACCTCCAAGCGAAAAGCTTGAAGAAGTCAGTGGCGTAGCCAAGGGGGGGGGGGCAAAGGGGCCATGTCCCCTCCCCCCCTGGAGGCCAGGCGGGCCCCTCTGGCGACCGAGCGAGGGCCCCAGTGTTTTGGATGGTGTCAGGCGTCCGCAAAACGCCTTATGTCGCATAAAGAACGTCCACGAACAAATCTAACACGAATAAATAGCAGCATTTAAGAGCTGGTATTTATTTCGAGGGCCCCTCAGGCCTTCCCAGGGCCTCCAATTCCTTTCGAGGGCCCCTCAGACATTTCGAGGGCCCCCTCAGGCATTTCGAGGGTCCCTCAGGCCAGGCACGTAGCCAGGATTTCGTCCAGGGGGTGTGGGGGGGGGGGGGGCGGCGCCTCGAAAAGGCCCCTTCCCGAGCGTTAACCCCCCCCCCCCCCAAAAAAAAGGATATGAAAAACTCTACGGATTTCGGCCACTTTATTTTGTGAGGTTCAACTTTCCAGGGGCCCTCTGATCTGTCCAGGGGCCCTCTGGTCTGTCCAGGGGCCCTCTGGTCTGTCCAGGGGCCCTCCAGCCTGCTCAGGGGCCCTTCCGAGCTGGCCAGGGACTGCACTGGCTGCTTTTTCACCCTGCCGACATCCTCAGGTGCCTCTCCGACCTGCCCAGGGGTCCTTCTGTGCTGGCCAGAGGCCCATTCGACGTAATCAGGGGCCATCTGACCTGCTCAGGGGCCCTTTCGGTCTGGTCAGGGGCCCCTTTGACATGCACAGGGGCCCTTTGAACTTCCCAAGGGCCCTCTGGTCTGCCCAGGAGCCCTCCAGCCTTCTAAGGGCCCTTCCAACCTGGCAAGAGACTGCGCTTTCTGTTTTGTCGCCTTGTCAACATGCTCAGAGGGCCCTTCGACCTGCCCTGGGGCCCCTCCGTGCTGACTAGGAGCCCATTCGGCATGTTCAGGGGCCCTTTTGGTCTGGTCAGGGGCCCCTCTGACATGCACAGGGGCCCTTTTAACTTCCCAGAGGCCCTCTGGTGCTGGTCTGTCCAGGGGCCCTCCAGCCTGTTCAGGGGGTCCTTAAGGCCTGGCAAGGGACTGCACTGGCTGCTTTGTCGCCCTGCCGACATGCTCAGGGGCCTCTCCGACCTTCCCAGGGGTCCCTCTGTGCTGGCTCGGTGCTCATTCGACGTGTTCAGGGGCCCTTTGACCCGCTCAGGGGCCCTTTCGGCTTGTCCAGGGGCCCTTCTGACATGTACAGGGCTCTGCTGAACGTCCAAGGGCCCTCTGGTCTTGGGCCCTGGTGCCCCTAAAGAACCTCTGAAATGCTCTAAACTCTTAAAGACCACGCTTCGCGTAGTCCATGAGCGTGGTCTCGTCGGCCCTTTTCGGTGCGCGCCCGAAAAGGGCCCGCCGGGCCTTCAGGGCGGGGGGGCGGGTAGCCTCCTCCCGCCCCCCCCCCCCCCCCCCTTGGCTACGTGCCTGCCTCAGGCCTACCGAGTTAATGTTATCGACTTTTAAGCGTTGGTTACAAAATGATCTGTCCGACCTCCTATTTCCCTAAATATGGCAGCATTTGGTAGCATAGCCAGCGAGCTACAATAACAGCGCAAGCCCTCATGTGGATGCGCGTGAAGTTATTGTGACGTTAGGACAAAATGTATTGGGGTCTGGACGTTTGGAAGAAGACGTTTGGGATGGGTGGTGGTGGTGGTGGGGGGGGGGCACGGAAGTTTTTTTTAGGGGGAATCCCAAAGTCTCACATTTCTGAAAACTCATCAGATTTTGCTTGCTTATGCATTGATAGCTGATTTAAAACAAACTTTCCTTAGATAAAGTTGCTTAGATTTTCTTATCAGGAAATGTGTACATTTTGTGCTGATTTCAGGCGGTTTGACGGCTGCTATGGGCCCTTTTCCCCTGGATCTGCCAAGTTTTTTTAGGGGGGGGGGGAATCCCAAAAAGTCTCACACATTTCTGGAAACTCATCGGATTTCGCTTGCTTATGCATTGATAGCTGATTTAAAACAAACTTCCTTAGATAAAGTTGCTTAGATTTTCTTATCAGGAAATGTGTACATTTTGTGCTGATTTCAGGCGGTTTGATGGGTTTGATGGGATATAAATTTTTACCCCCAAACTCGAACCCTAGATCCGCCAGTGTGTGGGCCCCCAATTGGCTACGAGGGCCCCTCTGATCCCGTTTCCCCCCCCCCCCCCCTGGCCGAAATCCTGGCTTCGCCCCTGGAAGAAGTGAAGATGGATATGGAGTAAGTCTGCGATAATTTTAGTGCACTGTTAGGTTGGTATTAGTTACCATAAGCTATGCTACTTACCTAGCTGTAGGAGCAAATTTATCGTAGCAAGTACGCGACGCCAGATATGTATCGTGAATCGACAGCATTTGTGTTCAAGTAGTCATCGTTGGCGATGACGTAGGTTGGTGTGTGCTGCCGTTTTGGGCAGCCCGTCAGCAGGAGGTCGTGAACAAGGCTAAGGACCCTGTCCTGTCTATCATCTGAGACCGCTTTGGAAAGGATCCGGCAATAAATTCGGGACGTTATGCGGTACCCCGTCCTTTGACATTGAATTTGACCTTGAAGATGACATTGAACAGCAAAATGGTCATATTCGTGATCAGCGTGTCAGAATTGACATTGGGCCGAGGTTTGGGCCAAATCTGAATCCGTCGTTGAATAAGTCGCTGAATAAGTCGCTAACTTCACGGACGTTCAACAGTTCTGGTTTACGCGTCAGCCGATTTGAAGATATCTAGAACGGAGGATCGTAGGCGTAAAGTTCGCAGTGGTAGTAGCAATGCTTGGTTGAAATATGCCGTTTCCACCACGGCCATCAGCCATGGGGTATTTTGTAGGGCTAAATATCCCACGAAATACCCTACGGCGTAAATCAGTTGTCCGATGTATATACGCCCCCGAGGAATATTGTCAGGCTGCCAGATTGCTGCCATCACTGCAGTTATCGCTAGAAGCTAGAAGTGGCACTTCTTTGTCTACCAAAAAATTAACGCGAAGCGGACCCCCTGACCATGGCTATATAACCCTGACGCGTTACCAACGTCACTTTTACGCCTTCCCGAGCACAGGGTGTGCCTCCCAGCTACGACCCGGCTCCTGCGAGAGGGGAGTTGCCGTGGTGCTGCGTTGCGGGTCGTTTTTGGACATATACTATCGTAAAGTAAGTGTTGATAATTCAACGTGGTGCGAACTATTCAGACTGGTTATTGATTCACCTTTTTTGGAAGGATTAAATCACGATTCATTTTGGAATATGAATGATTCAGTCACCGTTTGATTCATGGATATTCATTTTGAGAAATGATTCTTTCCGATTCAAAGAATCAATTTTTTTTTGATCAAATCACGTTTGACTCACCATTGAAATAGCATTGCACAGTCTTTTTGATTAAATCAGCCTTGTTTATATGCAGGTTTTGATTCAATCATAATTCATGAATCACAAAATCCGGTGGTGAATTGATTTCTTTGATTCAAGGGATTTTGATTGAACGATTCCAATCGATTCAATCAGAGTCAAATCAATAACCAGTCTGGAACTATTCAAGTTTGATTGATTTGACTGAGTTTTATTGATTAGAAGTTTTATTGATCAGCCCACTGGGTCATGTGATGTCCTTTTGTACGCTTTTTCCATTGTTAGAAAAAAATAGCAATGGTCATAGTTAGAATGTTATTCAAATGTCAAACTATCCATTGAAAGTGTTCATCAATCAGTAGGATCATTATTTATGTAAGAAAACGTCAAACTGGGGATGATCCTAGTGTTTTAGATGTTACAAAACTGAACTATTTGTTCACTATGTATCTTTCAAGACACTATTATGTACCTGTTATGTTATTTAGAATGTATCTTACCTAACAATGCTGTATCTTACTTAACAATGTTGGAACAAAAATATTTCTTATGAATCACGACCATGCTCACCCACCATGATCATCAACATACTTGGAAAAATAAGGATTGCCCATGCCATCATTGGAACAAGACAGGGTAATAGCTCAGTAATTCACCTCCTCAGTTTATGGTGTTCTTGAGGTCCCTAATAGAAGAAGAGTAGTCAGCTGACAATAATATTACAACAGACTGAAAAATGGGTTATGGTCAAGAGATGGTCAGGGAGGGTGCAGGTGTGGAGGGCTGTCGCCCCCCCCCCCCCCTCCCGGTAGGTTCTGCAGCACAGTGTGTGAATGTGAGCAGCCAGTGTGCAAAACGTGGCAGGAATGTCAACAAGATATTTGGGGCAGCACAAATCGGGGCAGTATTTGCCAGATAAAATGTATTTCCTCAGCCAAATGTTGTTGATGGGGGGGGGGGATAGCAGAATCACATTTTATCTAGTGTAAATTGGTTCTGAATGGCATGAGTTGCCCCAAATAATCTTACTGCTGCCCCAAAATTTTAAAAGCTGCCCTGAATTTCCTAAAGCTGACCCAATTTTGATGTGTTTGAGCCAACCCTGCCCCAACAAGATCTTGTTGAAACCTGCCACGTTTTGCAGACTGGGCGAGCAGTGCTCTAAACGTGGGTCCCTGCGCCCATTTTTGCTGTAAAGGTTAGGTCAGGTTCAATTATATGTTGTTTTTGGTGATGTCATAGCTTTGGTATTACTGGTACACTTTCTAGTCTGTTGTAAAAAATACTCATTTAAATATTACCCAAAACAGACCCACTGAGCCAGCAGACCCACAAAGAACACTCTGCTAACCTAACCTAAAATACTGCAGCTACAATTTAGTAGAGATGTTCAAATTGTTCCTGTGATGTCATTTGATCTTTATCTTATCAAGTAAACTAACCGGGGACGGCATGTAAACAAAGTTAGGTGACTGGTGAGGCGACTGAAGCGTCAAGATATTCATTATTAAGTTAGAATTAGTTCTAGTGCAAAATGTCTTTGGGAAGACAGCCGTAGTTCTAAATGTGATATTTTCTATCGATTGGTAGGTATCTTATAGGGATCAACTAATCACTAATGGTGCAACGTGTCCCAGTACAGCCAAAAACACTGACAAATCTTGCCAACCTCACTGTGTACAACTTAACTGGCACAGGGTCCTAGGATTGTTTTGGAGCTGGGGTACGGAGTGGAAAATTCTGGCTAAAAATAAGCACACAGAGTGGAAAATTCACCCAAAAAGCATATTATGTACTCAGTTTTATCAATACCCAGTTACCTGCTCACCAGAATGTATTACCTATGCCAACTCTTACATGTCTTTCCCTTCACATGCTGTACCTACCAGTACCTACATCCCTAAATCAGTATCAGGGTTATAATTATCCAATACATTTTACAATAAGGAGTGGAAAATTTACGGTAAAACTCAGGAAGAAGAGTGGAAAATGGTATCCATAGGGTGTCCTTTTCCACCCAAATTTCCCAATCCTAGGGCACTGAACTGGTATACCTACCTAAAAGTGTGTGAACGCCACCAATGTGCAACTTTTAGCATGCAACAATGTAGCAAAAAGATGCTACACGTTTTATTAGCGTTATCACTGTCACTGTCAGTGTGTGTAATGCTGTGTAATGCTGTACTGTGCGGTAACGCTTATCACTGTCACTGTCAGTGTGTGCCGGCTGTGTAATGCTGTACTGTGCGGTAACGCTGTACTGTGCGGTAACGCCGCGTCAGTATTGCGAGAGTGCTCTCTGACTGTGTTCGTGTGTCGCCAGCTCGAGCCATGCTGCGTCTTCTGGGCACCACGGCTGGCCGGCTGGTCACGGCCGAGGCTTCTGTCTCCGGACAGACGGCGCGCGCCATCGGAACGTACATCATCCCGGAGAGACTGACGGTAAGAAGCACCATCGGAACGTACACCATCCCTGAGGGGGGGGGGGGGGGCGCCCCCTGGTTATCTTACGAACCAATGATCGCAGCGAGACGCACAAGGCGGCAATCGAAAGCTCTCAATAAGACGAATCCAAAGCATGCTAAAAAATGTCAGTGAGGTCAAATCAAAGGTCAAAATCGGCGTATTTGAGTTTATGGGCCATACTTTCCATCCAAAGTCTTCGATTGCGACCAGTTTCACCCAAAGTGCTGCCAAAGGTATAATACATATCTCGTATGAGCTAAAGTGATATTGTTGGCCAAGGTCAGGGTCAGGTCAAAAAAGGTCACTATGCTCAAAATATCTACGAAAGTCATGCAACACATGTTTTATGAGTTATTTTCCACGTATAATTCGATAGTGATAATCATTTTACCACCTGACTTCATTTACGTGAAGTAAATGTCAATTTCAGGTCAAGTTCAGGTCACTGAAGGTCAACATTTTTAATGATTCAATCTAAAAAAGGCATGTTACTAGACCAGTTTTGTCTCAGAAATACAGTGGTGGCATTTATTTGTCTGTATCTAGTCGATAGAAACAAAACAAAGCGCAATTACAAAATATGACGTCGTAAGTTACCCATACTTTAGATGTCATAAGTCAGTCAAAAATGGAGTTATAAGTTTGAAGTTTGGCATGGTAGTTGCCTAGGTATGGTTCTCTGAGATCTTCCGTTTTTTTATATTTGAGAAAATTTTGATTTTGTGATAATTTTCCCCCCAAAACAAGTTTTTATAGTTTTTGTGGGTCAAAAAAAAAATCGGAGATAGCCAGTTTTTAGCCGTTGCAATTTGCTATCTTTTGGTGTTTTTCGATTGCATTTTGCTTCAAATGTGGCATTTGTACGGCTTGGCAAAGTTTAGCTGATTTTGGTGTAAAACTCGTGTGTAGTGACGTCACTAAATTCGCTATAACTCGATAAGAAACAAAATCGACGATGTTATTTATTTGTGCACACAGGACGTAAAAGTGATTTATAAGAAGGTATCCGAAGTTTCACGTTGATGGCGCTATTAGTTTTCCAGCTATTGCAAAAATCATCAGGGGGGGGGGGGGGGGGGGGGGGGGCGTTAAACGCCCCCCCCCCCCAGTCAATGGCGGATTAATCGTTATCCTGATTCACTATGTTTTAAATGGTGTCATTGTGTGAAATGTCTTCAATTTAGTATAGGTTATGCACAGATTTCCCTTCTGACCCTTGAGCAAGTAGCTGCTTTCCAGGCAATCTCGTTCTGACCTGTTCCCTGATTTGTCACGTGACCTGACATCTTGGACATCCCATGGCAGATCGACTAAGCCATAACACCCTACATCTCAGACTGATATAAAACTACGTGTCGGGGGTTATCTGGGCCGTAGATTCACGCTGTGAAATTGTTAGCCCCGTCCGTCGAATGGGTTTCGAGTTATAGCCTCAAGGCATCTTTTTGATATCGCGCAAAGCTCTAATTTTCAGCGGGCAATATCTCCTATCTCAATCATGCGAGTCATGCAAACATATATATCATCAGAATCATCATGAACCATAGATTAATATAATATAAATACTTTTTGAAAATTTATTACAAATAAACACGTGATATTAGGTAAAATCACGTGATTTGATTATGTGGTCATTTCAAATTCGGATTTTTTTTCCATGCCAGAATCGACTTCGATACATAAGTCTTCGATGGTAAACAAAAGTTGGGTATATTATATGTTTGTATTTGGAGAAATCATGGTCACCAGCACACCACCAGTCTTTGGTAATAACTTTTACACGTTATTGTGCTCAACTCAAAACTCAACAACATTATATTTGCCTTGCCGAGCTGAATTCAATGATGCATAACATGACGCATAACATGACCCCTACAGGCAGTGTTGGATTTTCGTTTCATGACCTCGGAGAGTAACAATTCATAGGTGGAGAGTAGAACCCTTCATGGAATGGGAATCCCCATGGGACCCATGGCACGGGATGACAATTATTATTATTATTTTATTACTCGGAAAGAACACATTCCTTATTTGTAATAGGTATTAAATCCTTGTGAAGAAAATTAAATTTTATTTTAAGACGATGTCGGTAAGATCAGGTGAAAAGAGAGCAAATTTCCAGAAAAAAATGAAGAGAGCAAAATTCTTTGGACCCAAAAAGTGCAGAAAATAGTCCAAATTCCCAGGCTGCCTGCAGTTCACTCCATAACCGCAAGCTCACGTTGAGAGTGATTTCCCAAATCACCTAGCTTGATAATACAATAGATAATTTGTTGCAATTTTTCGTTATATTTGACAAAGTTGAGCATTGTTATCTCTAGAAGACACTTTTAGCTACTTGTATAGCATTATCGGTCTGCGAATAAGGATGCAAAAATTTGATTTCTTGAGGATCCACAGACGCCTCTATCGGCGAAATATTGAATTATGTCATCACGTGATCTTGATCACTGAGTGTAATGGTGTCACGTGATTCGAAGACACTCTTCTATTCCACCTTAACAAAATCACGAATTTTAACTCAGAACATTACGAAATCACGCGACATGACTAGGTCATATGTCAAAATTGCACAAATTTTAGATTCAAATTTTCACAAATAAAATTATATTACATTAATTTGTGGGTAATGGCGATTCTGACGATATATAGGCTTCTGTACTTCGAATTATTACGATATCGTCCGCTGAAAATTAGAGCTTCGCGCGACATCGAAAAGATGCCTGAGGCTACAACCCGAAAACCATTCGACGGACGACGTTGAGGATGATGCCGCCCTTCAAACGCAAACTTTCTACTCGTTGAGTTTTGGCCAGTCGGCACCTTGGGAGCTGCAGCATCCCGGCCACCGCGGCAAGAGTCTCACGCGTCGCTACATGTGCGCGGCGAACAAACATGGCCGATATTGCAAGGGGACACTGGCTGGAGCTTAGGGCCCTGTCCACCTGTGTAAATCGCGCCGGTGCACCATCTCCTACACTCTTATCCAGCCCAGTGCTTCTAGCGCAGGCGAGATATGTATGCATTAATTCAAACAATTAGACCGTTCAACCCCGTCCCTTCTGAGCGCCAGGCTGTTGCTATGGTAACTGAGTTCTGACCCGTCCCTTCTGAGCGCCAGGCTGTTGCTATAGTAACTGAGTTCTGACCCGTCCCTTCTGATCTGAGTTCTGACCCGTCCCTTCTGATCTGAGTTCTGACCCGTCCCTTCTGATCTGAGTTCTGACCCGTCCCTTCTGATCTGAGTTCTGACCCGTCCCTTCTGATCTGAGTTCTGACCCGTCCCTTCTGATTTGAGTTCTGACCCGTCCCTTCTGAGCGCCAGGCTGTTGCTATAGTAACTGAGTTCTGACCCGTCCCTTCTGATCTGAGTTCTGACCCGTCCCTTCTGATCTGAGTTCTGACCCGTCCCTTCTGATCTGAGTTCTGACCCGTCCCTTCTGATCTGAGTTCTGACCCGTCCCTTCTGAGCGCCATGCTGTTGCTATGGTAACTGAGTTCTGACCCGTCCCTTCTGATCTGAGTTCTGACCCGTCCCTTCTGATCTGAGTTCTGACCCGTCCCTTCTGAGCGCCATGCTGTTGCTATGGTAACTGAGTTCTGACCCGTCCCCTCTGAGCGCCATGCTGTTGCTATAGTAACTGAGTTCTGACCCGGTCCTTCTGATCTGAGTTCTGACCCGTCCCTTCTGATCTGAGTTCTGACCCGTCCCTTCTGATCTGAGTTCTGACCCGTCCCTTCTGATCTGAGTTCTGACCCGTCCCTTCTGAGCGCCATGCTGTTGCTATGGTAACTGAGTTCTGACCCGTCCCCTCTGAGCGCCATGCTGTTGCTATAGTAATTGAATTCTGACCCGGCCCTTCTGAGCGCCAGGCTGTTGCTATAGTAACTGAGTTCTGACCCGTCCCTTCTGATCTGAGTTCTGACCCGTCCCTTCTGATCTGAGTTCTGACCCGTCCCTTCTGATCTGAGTTCTGACCCGTCCCTTCTGATCTGAGTTCTGACCCGTCCCTTCTGATCTGAGTTCTGACCCGTCCCTTCTGATCTGAGTTCTGACCCGTCCCTTCTGATCTGAGTTCTGAGTTCTGACCCGTCCCTTCCTCTCGTCGCCCGCAGTCGATGCCGGAGCAGGCGGACCCGGAGTTTTTCGAGATGGTGGAGTATTTCTTCCACCGCGGCTGTCAGCTGGTGGAGCCGCACCTGGTCGACACAATCAAGTCGCGCGCCTCCCGCGACGACAAGGCCAAGAAGGTGCGCGGCATCCTGCAGATGATGGAGCCCTGCCACCACGTCATCGAGATCTGCTTCCCGCTCAAGAAAGACGACGGCAGCTTCGAGATGATCACCGGCTTCCGGTCTCAGCACTCGCAGCACCGAGTACCCACCAAGGGAGGTGAGTCCGCCGCCGGCGTGGGTTCGAATCCTGGTGGCGTTAGATTTTTTGCTAGTTTTGTTTCTAGTTTGCTCTACTTAATCATGTGTATTTTTATGTCGATCTGGCCAGACTTTGAAAGGAAGACCTTCGCCGCCTTCCCACAGGTTATTACCTGCAGTTGTAACAGTCTTATCCAACTGATTAACCCTCGCCCTACGGGGGGGGGGGGGGGGGGGGGGGGTCCTAAAACGACCCCCCTGAGGTTTTTCTTGCATAACTTTTTACACATGCGGATAATCTTGCTGAAATTTTCAGTAGCTAAGTTTACAACAAGTATACGTATGCTGTAATACGTATGCTGTAAAAATTGCATTGCAATTGTTTTTTTTTGGAGATAATGATGTTTTGATGACGTCATGTTGGTGGAAAAATGATTAAATGTCTGAAAAATCGTAGAAAACAGAGTTTTGAAGCAAATTGTAAACGCAATTGAGCAAAGATATAAAATGCCATTTTCTTTAAAATGGCAATCTCTGATTTTCTAAATTTTGGGTTTTTGACCCCTAAAATTAAAAAAAATCGACTTTTGGGGGAAAAAAATCACCACAAAATCAAAATTTTCAAAGATGAAGAAAAACACTGAATATATGTGAGAGAACTGAGTATGGACAATACTCAAACCAAGTTGCAAAGCAATATCTCTATTTTTGACTGAGTGATGGCTCCCAGGTGTAAGACACTCATGACGTCATTATTTTTAATAACTTCTTTTTGTTTTGACCAGATACGAATAAAGAATTACCTTTTCTGTATTTCTGAGACAAAACTGGTATTTATCAATTTCTAATTTTTAGTTCTTCTGACAGCAAAATTGCTGTTCTGGACGTGGTCGATCGAGGTCATTCACTTGACCTGAAAGGTCACTGGTTGACCCGAAACCTAAAATTGCATACTGTTAGATTCCAAACATGACTGGCAACATTTTGGTTCTTACCGCGTTGTTCTATGTTGCTTGGTTTGGAAGTTAACGGGGGGGGGGTCTTTAGGACCCCCCCCCCCCCCGTAGGGCGAAGGTGGAAAAAAGCTCCCGTAGCGCGAGGGTTAAAACTCCAAGGTCTTTGACCCAGCCACATTGCTGGCGCTCGTCGAAGATCCAAATCCAATCGATATTGTGTTTACTTTGGTAAAGGCAATCTGGTTGGCGGCACGCGCCTTATTATACACGGACACCAATATCGGCTCGGTTTTCCGGGGCGATGGCTGGCGGTGAGCTGTGCATCACGTCTTATGAGCTGTGCATCACCACGACAGATGAGCTGTGCATCACGTCTTATGAGCTGTGCATCACCACGACAGATGAGCTGTGCATCACGTCTTATGAGCTGTGCATCACGTCTTATGAGCTGTGCATCACCACGTCTTATGACCTGTGCATCACCACGACAGATGAGCTGTGCATCACGTCTTATGAGCTGTGCATCACCACGACAGATGAGCTGTGCATCACGTCTTATGAGCTGTGCATCACGTCTTATGAGCTGTGCATCACCACGACAGATGAGCTGTCTATCACCGTTGGCCGGCCCAGCACGGCCGGAAAGTCCCGTCAATACTACTGTGCCCTGTGCCGTGTGGCCGGGCGATGGCGGGCTGTGCCGGCCCCGTACTCTGCGGTGCCGGCCCGCCGCGCTACCCCGTTCACGGCTCGGCTTGGCCTTGAACTGGGCGGCGGCTCGGTGAGACGGTAGCGGTGATTCTCTCCACGTGGACCGCTGTCCGCAGCCGAGTCGGACCCGACTCCACTACATCAACTATCCGACTCGTGGATGGCCGAGGGATCGTATCCGACTCGTGGTGGCCGAGGGATCGGCGCTGAATGGCGCTGTAGCCAGCGGCAGACACGCCGACACTCGGCTCTGCTGCTGCGTGTGTGGCTCGCTATGTGCAGGTCTCCGAGCCAGGCCCCAGCGCAGCCGATTCCGAGTTGGCACGGTGCCAGGCATGGACATAGCGACGCCCACGCCGCAGCCGTGCGTCGGTGCCCAGTGGCTCTCAACCCTCAGACCATGCAGTGGGCGTCAAACTTGGCCAGCTAGCCGCGGTTCATGAGAACCCTCAGACCGTGCAGTGGGCGTCAAACTTGGCCAGCTAGCCGCGGTTCATGAGAACCCTCAGACCGTGCAGTGGGCGTCAAACTTGGCCAGCTAGCCGCGGTTCATGAGAACCCTCAGACCGTGCAGTGGGCGTCAAACTTGGCCAGCTAGCCGCGGTTCATGAGAACCCTCAGACCGTGCAGTGGGCGTCAAACTTGGCCAGCTAGCCGCGGTTCATGAGAACCCTCAGACCGTGCAGTGGGCGTCAAACTTGGCCAGCTAGCCGCGGTTCATGAGAACCCTCAGACCATGCAGTGGGCGTCAAACTTGGCCAACTAGCCGCGGTTCATGAGAACCCTCAGACCGTGCAGTGGGCGTCAAACTTGTCCAGCTAGCCGCGGTTCATGAGAACCCTCAGACCGTGCAGTGGGCGTCAAACTTGGCCAGCTAGCCGTGGTTCATGAGAACCCTCAGACCGTGCAGTGGGCGTCAAACTTGGCCAGCCAGCCGTGGTTCATGATAACTCTCAGACCGTGCAGTGGGCGTCAAACTTGGCCAGCTAGCCGCGGTTCATGAGAACCCTCAGACCGTGCAGTGGGCGTCAAACTTGGCCAGCCAGCCGTGGTTCATGATAACCCTCAGACCGTGCAGTGGGCGTCAAACTTGGCCAGCTAGCCGCGGTTCATGAGAACCCTCAGACCGTGCAGTGGGCGTCAAACTTGGCCAGCTAGCCGCGGTTCATGAGAACCCTCAGACCGTGCAGTGGGCGTCAAACTTGGCCAGCTAGCCGTGGTTCATGAGAACCCAGAACGGCCGCGACTAGTAGTGGTAGAGTTATGGATTACCTAATACCGGGATGGGAAACTCCGCTCGCAACCCCTGTGACGAATAGATTGTCGCTAGATGGCAGGACTGCCAATGTCGCGCCGGAAGCCTGAGTTTCCTATCCAGGTATTATGTAATCCATGGTAGAGTCCGGAGCCTAAAATGTGATGCTGTATTCAGTATTGGCCTTTAGCCCGGCAGTCACTGGGGTATATTCTGTAACACGACTCACTGGGGGGTGCTTTTTTTAGCCCCCCGGGATCTTCAGAACCAATGATCGCAGCGGGACGCGCAAGGCGGCGGCCCCTTGTCAGAGACTGTACTTGGCGTCAGGCGGAGCGGGGCGGAGCCAGAACGCCAACTGCTATCTTACGATTTATCGTGAAATAAAAAGAGAAACTTACTTCTTTCTCCTCCACATATATCCATCAGTTGTCCAAACCAGTCATATTCGTAGTTTTGAGCTCAAGATGCACCGTATGGTTGAATTTCAAGACAACTTTCAAGGTGACCTATTCCCTTTAAGAGCTGCAGTTCTGTCGTGGCCTTGATCGCGAAATGCCTCTGCGTTTCCACGTATGCAGGATTGCCGACAGGTGACAACCGCGTCGGTCCTGGCTGATTCTTCTACAAAAGAACCAAGCTTAAAATAAAGGTAATTATATCAGATATAGATATACATATATATCTATATGTGTTGGCGGCCATCGCCGAAGCCCGCTCGGTTTGAGCGTGTTTTTTTTTGTGTGGCGGGCTGTCTGTCTCTCTTCCCGTGTTCGGCCGACATTTGGCTGGCTCTGGCATTGATAGAACTGGCTGTGTCTGGCGGCCTCCAGACGCGGCTGTCACCTTGGTAACGGACAGACGTCGTCAGTCAGCTGATGATGTCTGGCGGCCTCCAGACGCGGCTGTCACCTTGGTAACGGACAGACGTCGTCAGTCAGCTGATGATGTCTGGCGGCCTCCAGACGCGGCTGTCGCCTTGGCAACGGACAGACGCCGTCAGTCAGCTGATGATGTCTGGCGGCCTCCAGACGCGGCTGTCGCCTTGGCAACGGACAGACGCCGTCAGTCAGCTGATAGTGTCTGGCGGCCTCCAGACGCGGCTGTCGCCTTGGCAACGGACAGACGCCGTCAGTCAGCTGACTGTCGATCAGACGGGGTTTGATGATATGCACGGCCCTAGAGACTGATGATATGTAGTATTGCTGTCACGAATGGCGTCTAATCAGGGGCGTCGCCACCGCGGGTGGGGGGGGGGGGGGGGGCGGGGGGCGAGCGAGCCCCAGGCTCGCTCCCCCTATATTAGCAGGATTATAACTTAAGTCCTATGACAGTGGGGGACTCCTCAACACCTGTGACCTGGTCCACTGCAAGTTTCGTAGCGACGCCACTGCATGTAATGTCTGGTCACAGGCCGGAATGGCCACTTTTTTGGTGGAGATTGTATATCTCGTCATCTGGATCGCTCGCTTGAGCGGACACCTCGGCGTGTTGGTAATGAAACTGATGTGTTCTATGATATGATGACACGGCTGATACAACGCCTCCCATAAACAAACATTCAACTTGTAGTACGGACATGATTTAATCACATACCGGGTGAGCATTGGAGAATGACAAAGTAAACCACAGTCGCAGATATATATTATATATTTAACCACAACAAACTCACATAATTGGAATGCCTAAGGTGGGGCATTTGTTGTCATACAAACACAGTTCATCTCTTGTTCAGCGCTCCTCTACAACAACAGGTGGTCAAAGTGTCCACCCTCCTCCGCGCAGCAAAGCTCGGCTCGGCGTCGGGTGTGACGCACCATCTGCCTCAGCTGGTCCTCGTCCATGTTGCGGGTCAAGTTTTCCACGATCGCCTTCAGCTGCTTCAGTTCAGGGTCCGATGCTTGCGACTGACGACCTCATCCACGGCTTGAGGCCAGAAGCTGAAGTCCAGGCAGGACAGTTCCGGACTGTACGGTGGCCAATGATGCTGAGTCCTGCGGGAGATCAGCCGATCGCGGAACTTCGACCTCAGGAACTGCATCACTGAGAGTGACGTGTGAAGGCGCGCCATCCTGCTGAAACCAGCACGTTCTTCGGGTTGCTTGGGGACGACCGGCTGGCCACATCACCGTATCCAGCATCGCTAAGTAGGTGCTACCGTTGACTGGCCTCTCGAACCAACGGACTGGCAGACACTTTCCTTCGATAATGCCCACCAAGGTCATGACCTTCGTTCCATGGGCCTTCTTGCATGGGGTGATCTTCTGTGGGTTCATTGGTGTCCAGTAGACACTAGACAGTGGTTTCTTCTTCTATTTGGTGCTTGGTGGAATACTTCTCGTCACTCCAGATAACCCGTTCGAACCAGTCTTCTTCTCGACTGAGCGAGAAGGTGCACGCAGCCAGTCTCGACGCCATGTGGTCGGGAGAGAGGACTGTTGTGAGGAGAGGACGGTACGGTTTCCACCTGAGTTTTTTCTTCGGAGAATCACCCACACCTTCCCAAAAGACATTTCCAGGTGTCCCGAAGCCTCTTGTACGTTCCAGGTGTCCCGAAGCCTTGGGATGGGCTTTGAAAAATTCCTTCATAACATTAATCACATTAAACGTAACATTGAACGTAGTCCGATAGCTTGGTATCTCTTTCTGGAGAGAGGGAGAGACAAAGAAAGCCCTTTGCCCCATTTTAAGGTCGACTTAATGTTTAGTGTTTGCACGGCTGTCGAGTCAGTCGTCAGTGATATGAGCAGTTTTGGCGCTGACTGAGGCCCCGAGTGGTTCTGCAGCCGAACAGTACCGCATTTATTTATTGCTGCTGCTATTGATTAGGAAACCGGTTATTCTCGACTTGCGGTCGGCTGCCCGCCTCTGTTGCGGTCGGCTGCCCGCCTCTGTGTTAGGCTCGATGACACAGCCAGTGGTCAGTTTGTCGCGTTCCTGCCGCGCCTCGAGTCAGCTAATGCAGTCCAACCCAATGCAGTGGTCGCTGTTACTGCAGCCAGCCTGAGCCGGGCCGTCCGACTGTGGTTGACGCCGGAGCGACCATTCAGGGCTGGCCAGGCAGCCTGAGCCCGGCCGTCCTGTGGTTGACGCCGGAGCGACCATTCAGGGCTGGTCAGGCAGCCTGAGCCCGGCCGTCCGACTGTGGTTGACGCCGGAGCGACCATTCAGGGCTGGCCAGCCAGCTTGAGCCCGGCCGTCCGACTGTGGTTGACGCCGGAGCGACCACACAGGGCTGGTCAGCCAGCCTGAGCCCGGCCGTCCGACTGTGGTTGACGCCGGAGCGACCATTCAGGGCTTGTCCGCCAGCCTGAGCCCGGCCGTCCGACTGTGGTTGACGCCGGAGCGACCATTCAGGGCTGGCAGCCAGCCTGAGCCCGGCCGTCCGACTGTGGTGGACGCCGGAGCGACCATTCAGGGCTGGTCAGCCAGACTGAGCCCGGCCGTCCGACTGTGGTTGACGCCGGAGCGACCATTCAGGGCTGGTTCCAGCCTGAGCCCGGCCGTCCGACTGTGGTTGACGCCGGAGCGACCATACAGGGCTGGTCCGCCGGACTGAGCCCGGCCGTCCGACTGTGGTGGACGCCGGAGCGACCATTCAGGGCTGGCAGCCAGCCTGAGCCCGGCCGTCCGACTGTGGTTGACGCCGGAGCGACCATACAGGGCTGGCAGCCAGCCTGAGCCCGGCCGTCCGACTGTGGTTGACGCCGGAGCGACCATACAGGGCTGGTCCGCCGGACTGAGCCCGGCCGTCCGACTGTGGTGGACGCCGGAGCGACCATTCAGGGCTGGCAGCCAGCCTGAGCCCGGCCGTCCGACTGTGGTTGACGCCGGAGCGACCATACAGGGCTGGTCCGCCAGACTGAGCCCGGCCGTCCGACTGTGGTGGACGCCGGAGCGACCATTCAGGGCTGGTCAGCCAGACTGAGCCCGGCCGTCCGACTGTGGTGGACGCCGGAGCGACCATTCAGGGCTGGCAGCCAGCCTGAGCCCGGCCGTCCGACTGTGGTGGACGCCGGAGCGACCATTCAGGGCTGGTTCCAGCCTGAGCCCGGCCGTCCGACTGTGGTTGACGCCGGAGCGACCATACAGGGCTGGTCCGCCAGACTGAGCCCGGCCGTCCGACTGTGGTGGACGCCGGAGCGACCATTCAGGGCTGGTTCCAGCCTGAGCCCGGCCGTCCGACTGTGGTGGACGCCGGAGCGACCATACAGGGCTGGTTCCAGCGTGGTAATACCAGGCAAATGACGGCCATGGGCCCGTAATTAAGATAACGGGAGCTAACGTGTCGGGATTCTCAATCTGTGCCTTTCATCACTCGGCACCATTACCTTCGACCTTATTGTGTTATAGTGCCGGGCCTTATTGCCGGGAAGTGTTATAAGTGCCGGAAACGTCTTCAGCTGAGGACAGCCCGGGCTGGCGGGTTCAGCTGAAGACAGCCCGGGCTGGAATTCCTCGGTTTCCGATCCAGTCCGCCATGGACGGCCTTCGGAGGCTGTCCCTTTACCAGCCGGTGCTGGCATTGCAGCACAATCACAGCTCGGTTTCCAGCGAGCTCTGGTCTGGCTACCGTCTATCGAAGCTACTGAAGTCATGAAGCCACCAAAGGCACTGGCTGTGGAAGTGTCTGCTCATCACAGATGTCTCCCGGCAATCCGAGCCATGTCTCCGTTGGGTGCGAGGCGTCTCCTGTCAGATGGGCGTCTCGACACCGTTGGGTGCGAGGCGTCTCCTGTTGTCAGATGGGCGTCTCGACGGCATGACTGTCGAGCCCAGACGCCATGCCACGCCATGCCACGCCATGCCATGCATACCGTTTGACACGTCCCCGCCCGCCCCGTCGCTGCCGCCCTCGCGTGCGTGGCTATTTGTGCTCTGTCAGTGGCAGCTGGCCAGCCAGTCAGCCCGGCGGGCCGCGGCGTCAGGTGACCGGGTCACCGGCCTGCTAGTGCTCAGAGCTCAGCCCGCCCGCAGCCGGGACGGGACGGGCGGCGTGGAGGTCACGTGACCTGCTGCCGAGGAAGGGGCGACGGTCACGGGACCTGCTGAAGGGGTGACGGTCACGTGACCTGCTGTCGAGGAAGGGATGACGGTCACGTGACCTGCTGAAGGGGAAGGGATGACGGTCACGTGACCTGCTGAAGGGATGACGGTCACGTGCCCTGCTGAAGGGGTGACGGTCACGTGACCTGCTGTCGGGGAAGGGGTGACGGGCACGTGACCTGCTGAAGGGGTGACGGTCACGTGACCTGCTGAAGGGGAAGGGATGACGGTCACGTGACCTGCTGAAGGGATGACGGTCACGTGACCTGCTGAAGGGGTGACGGTCACGTGACCTGCTGAAGGGGTGACGGTCACGTGACCTGCTGAAGGGGTGACGGTCACGTGACCTGCTGAAAGGGTGACGGTCACGTGACCTGCTGAAAGGGTGACGGTCACGTGACCTGCTGTCGAGGAAGGGATGACGGCCGGTGGCTGTGGCCGGACAGTCAGCTGTGGATGTGGCCGGACAGTCAGCTGTGGCCGGTGGCTGTGGCCGGACAGTCAGCTGTGGCTGTGGCCGGACAGTCAGCTGTGGCCGGTGGCTGTGGCCGGACAGTCAGCTGTGGCCGGTGGCTGTGGCCGGACAGTCAGCTGTGGCTGTGGCCGGACAGTCAGCTGTGGCCGGTGGCTGTGGCTGTCAGAGAACACAGCCCACTGGACTGGACGGAGCAGCGGAGACTGGACGGAGCTGACTGGACGGAGCAACGGGTGGCGGCCGGCTGGGTGCCCCGTGGGCTGTACGTGACCTCTGTGTGGACCGTGTCACGCCGTGTCGGTGACTGTGATCTAGGGGCACAGGACACAGGACTGGGCAGCGGCTGGGCGCCCCGTGCGCCGTACATCACCCCCGTGTGTACCGTGTCACAGCCAGACTGGTTAGTGATTCAACTTTTTTTTTGGAACGATTCAATCATGATTCATTTTGGAATCTGCATGATTCAATCACCGTTCGATTCACGGATATAATTTGGGAATTGATTCTTTCCGATTCAAAGAATCAAAACAAATATTGTAATCGATTCATGATTGATTCAACATTTAAATATGTGGTGAATTTATGTAAAATCAATGCAAATGGAAACATACATATATATGATCATTAAAACATTGTTGCAACAATTCTATTTCAGTATAAATGAATGTAGCCACTGGGACTGCATGTATTTGCACAATTTACCAGTGTACTTGAATCGTTAAAAATCGTAAAATCTTTTGATTCAATCAGCCTTGATTTGATGCGGGTTTTGATGAAATCACGATTCATGAATCAAAAGATCTGGTGGTGGGTGAATCAATTATTTTTTATTCAAGGCATTTTGATTGGACGATTCCAATCGATTCAATCGTTGTCGAATCAATAACCAGTCTGGGCTACACAGCCGACGCTGTGTCGGCGTGGTCAGACCGGCCGGCCCGCGCTCCGCTGTCAGTCAGACCGGCCGGCCCGCGCTCCGCTGTGTCGGCGTGGTCAGACCGGCCGGCCCGCGCTCCGCTGTGTCGGCGTGGTCAGACCGGCCGGCCCGCGCTCCGCTGTGTCGGCGTGGTCAGACCGGCCGGCCCGCGCTCCGCTGTGTCGGCGTGGTCAGACCGGCCGGCCCGCCCTCCGCTGTCTCCGTGTGGCGGTATGACACAATTCAGGAGCGGCCAACACGGGCCTCTCGGACCCGCTGCCCCTGTTGTTTATTTTAGTACCGGTGGCAAGAGTGCTGGGCTGGGCAGCCGCTGATACAGCCGTTCACGCTTCGTTGAACGGCTGTACCATCCACGTGTGTACTGCAGTCAGCTGGCTGTGACGGCGCCCTACCCGCGTCACACTGCAATGCCGGGCAGTTCCAATACGTCCATGTTAATAGCAACGTATTCGTATACGGATTCATATACGGATTCGCGTACCTTTCAATTTCCTTCAAACTGACGAGATGACTAGATGATGACGAGACGATCACACGGGTAAAATATTGCCGAGGTGAGGTAACGGAAATTTCTTTTTCCTGTGCTCTAGCGGCCAAACCGTTTCCGTTACCTCGGGACATATTTTACCCGTGTGATCGTCTCGTCATAAGGTACATTTGGTGTGAGTTTGAAGGAAGTTGAGAGGTACGCGAATCCGTATATGAATCCGTATACGAATGCGTTGCTATTGTTCTGGACGGCATATTTCCAATGGATTTCATTGGGCCGCCAGACAGCTCCGGCGATGCGGCGGCCGGCCACGCTCGGCCCAGCGGGTGAAGGAGGGGGGGGGGGGGGGGCGGCGGCGGCGGCGGCGGCGGCGGCGGCGGCGGCGGCGGCGGCGGCGGCGGCGGCGGTCCGCCTGGCATCCTGCCTGCGGTGGAGGCCCGGCATCCTGCCTGCGGTGGAGGCCCGGCTGATGTGCTGGTGCCCGCTGTTGGCACCTCGCACAGTCACGAGGCAGCGAATGACTTCGCAGATAACGCACGCTTACTGGTGGTCACACACAGTTTTGAGTTAAATTGAGTTAAATTGTCAACTCAATGCGGCATTTGCAGGGGCGGCGCCACCAAGCTCGAACAGTGCAGTGGCATAAATAGCCAAGTACGTATTCTGGTGAAAGCAAAACAATAGAATTAATTTTTACTTGTTCCCCCACACTGTGCCACTGCCATGTCATTTGTTAGCAATTCAAGTGTTACGTCTTATAAAGAGCAATACATCTCTGAATAATGTTCAGCTATCGGCAGATGCCTTTGTATCCTCCCGACAGCCGGCGCTCCATCCCCTGTCACGCCCACGGCCACTCTGGTCTCTGGTCACAGTCAGCAGCCAAGTTCGCCACTCTGGTCGCTGATGATGGCGGCGGGGATGTCATGCATGTTGCTGTAACGCCATTTCGCAGGCCGGCCGGGCGGCTCGTTGGTTGACCCGTTGGTTGGCGTCTGCCGTTACCGGTCGGCCGGGTTGTGGCATGGTACTGAGAGCTCCTGACTCGGACAGACAGCCGGTAGACAGCCGCCATGCTCCATACTGCCAGCCACAGCTGTCTGCTCGGACCGCCCTGACGTCACAGTGACGTCACAGTGACGTCACAGTGACGTCACAGTGACGTCACAGTGACGTCACAGTACTCCAGAGCCGCCGGCCAGCCGCAGCTGTCTGCTCTGACCGCCCTGACGTCACAGTGACGTCACAGTACAGGCGTCACAGTTCCCTGGCCTACACCACCAACAGCGCTCCGACTGCTCTCTGACGCACCGCTCAGATGGCCACTGAACAATTAACACGGCCTTGGCACTTGGGTGGAACCTTCCCCAAAAAGTCGGTGGGGCAAAATGTCACCGGTCAGTGGTTGAGGTGAAAAATGAAAATTTTATCGCCCGGAAACCTTCAAATGTGACGAAAGTTGGTGGGGCAAACCAGAAAGTCTGTGGGAAACTACACCATTGGAGGAGCACTGACGCCACTATTTGAAAGACAACTCCTCCCGCGAGCACGGCTCAGATCGCCTATGTGCTGTAGATGCAACAGTGTAGCATACACTCAGGATATTAACCGTCTAACCGTATTAACCGTCGAGGGTACTTCGCTACAACCGTTAGCAGCAGAGTTCCATTAATTTGCAGGAGGCGCCGTCAGTCAGTACCTGGCTCAGTCTCTCGGCTGTCGACGTTCATTGCAGGTTAGGCGGTGGGCGACTTCAGGGTCCAGAGCCGGTGACGGTCTGGGGCGGCCTGTTCACGGTCCATGGGGTTCGGTGCAGGGTTAACTGGAGACCAGACTGGGGCGGCCTGTTCACGGTCCATGGGGTCCATGGGGTTCGGTGCAGGGTTAACTGGAGACCAGACTGGGCGGCCTGTTCACGGTCCATGGGGTTCGGTGCAGGGTTAACTGGAGACCAGACTGGGGCGGCCTGTTCACGGTCCATGGGGTTCGGTGCAGGGTTAACTGGAGACCAGACTGGGGCGGCCTGTTCACGGTCCATGGGGTTCGGTGCAGGGTTAACTGGAGACCAGACTGGGCGGCCTGTTCACGGTCCATGGGGTTCGGTGCAGGGTTAACTGGAGACCAGACTGGGCGGCCTGTTCACGGTCCATGGGGTTCGGTGCAGGGTTAACTGGAGACCAGACTGGGGCGGCCTGTTCACGGTCCATGGGGTTCGGTGCAGGTTACCCTGCTCACGGGCCACGGGGTTCGGTGCAGGGTTAACTACATAGTATGCGGTCTGCTGCCGGCGTCACCGCTCTCCCCTGTATGCTTCCATATGTGCGCAATGATAGATCACTTTGGAGTAATGCTTCCAAATCCTTTATGAACACTGCCTGACAGAGGAGGAATGACTACGTCACTCTGACTGGAAAGCAAACTTGTCCTTAACCTTTAAAAGTAAAGTTACCTTGGCTCCCCCCTCACTGTCTACTGACTAGTGCCCGTGTCTGGCGGCACCACCGACAGAACTGCGCGGCCGGCCGGCCTGTCTCGGGCGGTGGCCCACCTCGCCAACCGGGGGCTCGCCGGCCCGTCGGCGCTGAGTGGGAATGGAGAGGAAGGAGGGAGGGGTGGAGTTCGATGGCGCGGCTGGCGCGGTGGCCAGTTATTGTTGGCTGGCAGGGCCGTGGCAGAGGCGACAGGTGTATTGTTGGCTGACAGGGCGGGCGGGCGGGCGGGCGTTTTTCACCCCCTGACGAACTTTCGCAATAGGTAAAAAACAAATAGCGCTATCGACGTGAAACTTCGGGTACCCTCTCCTACGTCAAGTGTATGTCTTCTGTGCAAAAACGAAGCAATTGCGTGGACAAAATTGGAGATATAGCGAATTTAGTGACGTCACTACACACGAGTTTGACGAACAAAGTCAGCTTAACTTTAACAGACCGTACAAATGCCACATTTTGATCAAAATGCAATCAAGAAACGTCAAATGATAGCAAATGGCAAGGGCTACCATCTCGGATTTTTTTTACATTTTGGTTTTTGACCCCAATTTTGTTGTTGAAAAAAATGCCCTCAAATGTAAATTTTATAACATTAAAAAAGGAATATATGTTTGAGAACCACATGTGGACAATACCCAAACCAAATTAAAAAGCAATATATTTATTTTTGACTGACTTATGGCTCGAGTATGGGTAACTCATGACGTCATATTTTGAAATTGCGTTTTTTGTGGATTTTTTTTTACAAGATACAAACAAATAAATGCGAGCACTAAATTTCTGAGACAAAACTGGTCTAGAAACGTGTTTTTTTATTTATATTTATCAATTTAAAATGTTTACATTTGACCTGATATGGGGTCATGACCTGATATGGGGTCATGACCTGATACGCATGACCTGACCTTGACCTGATATGGGTCAGGTTGTGAAATTGTCACATGTCACATACTACGTATAAAATAATTTCTGCCTGACCAGCCGGCTGGCAGAGCTAGGCTGTAATTTCTGCCTGACCAGCCGGCTGGCAGAGCTAGGCTGTAATTTCTGCCTGACCAGCCGGCTGGCAGAGCTAGGCTGTAGTTTCTGCCTGACCAGCCGGCTGGCAGAGCTAGGCTGTAGTTTATGCCTGACCAGCCGGCTGGCAGAGCTGGGCTGTAGTTTCTGCCTGACCAGCCGGCTGGCAGAGCTAGGCTGTAGTTTCTGCCTGACCAGCCGGCTGGCAGAGCTGGGCTGTAATTTCTGCCTGACCAGCCGGCTGGCAGAGCTGGGCTGTAGTTTCTGCCTGACCAGCCGGCCGTGGCTATCGGTGTCTGTCCCGCATCTCAGTCGCCGCCGCGCCGGCCACCCCGGTCCTTCTACTTACGGCCCCTGGCCCTGGCCCTTCGCAGAAGGCGCTGCCGCCGCCGACTCGGCGAACCGTGACGTCACAAGTCGCGCCCCTGCGTGCCGGCCGGTGATTGGGCCGCGCCCCTGCCGTGCCGGCCGCTGATTGGCCGCCGCGGAGGCTCACCACCGTGTGCGTCAGCTGATTTTCAGTCGAGTTGCCGGGGGCGTCGGCCGATCTCGAATGCAGCGGCGAGCGTTGGGAAGCGGTACTAGAGATTATTGGGTTGGGTCCATTTCTCCAATGGACGGGGCTGGGGTGAAGACCGATACGAGATGAATGTCACTGTGGCTCGGGTCGACTGAGGAGGCCGTCTGAGGCGTAACCGCGTCAGGGACCTGTCTGAGGAAAGCGGCCACGATCAGCACGGAGCCGGCCCAGCTCTCTGGCCGTGGTTTGCGGGACTGATGGTGGCCCAGCTCTCTGTCCGTGGTTTGCGGGACTGATTGTGGCCCAGGTCAGGGCCGTGGTTTGGACTGATGGTGGCCCAGCTCTCTGGCCGTGGTTTGCGGGACTGATTGCGGCCCAGCTCTCTGGCCGTGGTTTGGACTCATGGTGGCCCAGCTCTCTGGCCGTGGTTTGCGGGACTGATTGTGGCCCAGCTCTCTGGCCGTGGTTTGCGGGACTGAATGTGGCCAGCTCTCTGGCCGTGGTTTGCGGGACTGATGGTGGCCCAGCTCTCTGGCCGTGGTTTGCGGGACTGATTGTGGCCCAGCTCTCTGGCCGTGGTTTGCGGGACTGATTGTGGCCCAGCTCTCTGGCCGTGGTTTGCGGGACTCATGGTGGCCCAGCTCTCTGGCCGTGGTTTGCGGGACTGATTGTGGCCCAGCTCTCTGGCCGTGGTTTGCGGGACTGAATGTGGCCAGCTCTCTGTCCGTGGTTTGTGGGACTGATTGTGGCCAGCTCTCTGGCCGTGGTTTGCGGGACTGATTGTGGCCCAGGTCAGGGCCGTGGTTTGGACTGATGGTGGCCCAGCTCTCTGGCCGTGGTTTGCGGGACTGATTGCGGCCCAGCTCTCTGGCCGTGGTTTGGACTCCTGGTGGCCCAGCTCTCTGGCAGTGGTTTGCGGGACTGATTGTGGCCCAGCTCTCTGGCCGTGGTTTGCGGGACTGATTGTGGCCCAGCTCTCTGGCCGTGGTTTGCGGGACTGCTCTCTGGCCGTGGTTTGCGGGACTGATTGTGGCCCAGCTCTCTGGCCGTGGTTTGCGGGACTGATTGTGGCCCAGCTCTCTAGCCGTGGTTTACGGGACTGATTGTGGCCCAGCTCTCTGGCCGTGGTTTGCGGGACTGATGGTGGCCCAGCTCTCTGGGTGTGGTTTGCGGGACTGCTTGCGGCCCAGCTCTCTGGCCGTGGTTTGGACTCATGGTGGCCCAGCTCTCTGGCCGTGGTTTGTGGGACTGATGTGGCCCAGCTCTCTGGCCGTGGTTTGCGGGACTGAATGTGGCCAGCTCTCTGGCCGTGGTTTGCGGGACTGATGGTGGCCCAGCTCTCTGGCCGTGGTTTGCCGGACTGATTGTGGCCCAGCTCTCTGGCCGTGGTTTGCGGGACTCATGGTGGCCCAGCTCTCTGGCCGTGGTTTGCGGGACTGATTGTGGCCCAGCTCTCTGGCCGTGGTTTGCGGGACTGAATGTGGCCAGCTCTCTGGCCGTGGTTTGTGGGACTGATTGTGGCCAGCTCTCTGGCCGTGGTTTGCGGGACTGATTGTGGCCCAGGTCAGGGCCGTGGTTTGGACTGATGGTGGCCCAGCTCTCTGGCCGTGGTTTGCGGGACTGATTGCGGCCCAGCTCTCTGGCCGTGGTTTGGACTCATGGTGGCCCAGCTCTCTGGCCGTGGTTTGCGGGACTGATTGTGGCCCAGCTCTCTGGCCGTGGTTTGCGGGACTGATTGTGGCCCAGCTCTCTGGCCGTGGTTTGCGGGACTGATTGTGGCCCAGCTCTCTGGCCGTGGTTTACGGGACTGATTGTGGCCCAGCTCTCTGGCCGTGATTTGCGGGACTGATGGTGGCCCAGCTCTCTGGGTGTGGTTTGCGGGACTGCTTGCGGCCCAGCTCTCTGGCCGTGGTTTGGACTCATGGTGGCCCAGCTCTCTGGCCGTGGTTTGTGGGACTGATGTGGCCCAGCTCTCTGGCCGTGGTTTGGACTCATGGTGGCCCAGCTCTCTGGCCGTGGTTTGCGGGATTGACATTCGACATTTTGCTTGAGACGATCCTATCACATCCTTGCCAGCTGCGACTGGAACAGCATACATCTTGTTTGTGCGCTTTACCGATTAACGACAACCGTCACCAAACATATGGAAAGAGTGAAATTGGAACCTCAAACGCATTCACCTTCAGCCATTTTAGCACATCCAGCCGGGACAGTGATACCAGTTATGGTACGAAGAGTTTCATGCCAAATCCTTCGTTGAATATTTTACACAAATGCATTCATATATACTTTCGCTGCAGATAGCGTTTTAGCTCTGGTTGTATTTCGTATTTCCATAAAGATATTCCTAGCTTATATGTCCAGTGAGATAATCAGTTTTGTTAAAGGGCTAACGTTCTAATGATCATCGTTTTCACCTTCGAGCATCTGAATAAGTTACGACTCTTGGTGACGACGTGGCAGTAAGTGACATCCAGATCGCGGAGAGGCTCATTCGTGATGGTAGCGTAGCTCCGTGTATGTGTTACAAGTCCGTCGTATTTTGATAATTTAGTGACTAAGCACTTTAAATTATCGTACGAACGCTAAGGGGGCGTAATAGCCGAGTGGTTAAGACGTCTGGCTCTCACGTGGGGAGCCCGTGTTTCGAACCCCGGTAGAGCTATGGCCCCTGAGCGCTAATATGACCAATGTGTTCGCTGGCGAGTCCATAAGAGTTGGCGACCAAGTGGGTCGTCAATTATTTTATAAGAAAAGGAAAAGGATCGTACGAACGCTAAATTTATAACCGTATTTTCTGGAGGTGATATGTTATACCACGTTATGGTTATCCAGATTTGTTCAAACGGCTCATTTGGTCGCCTTATCATCCTATTCCTATGTAACAAAGGTGCAATTAGGTTACAACCCTGACCCTGTAAACAACAGGCTAGCGTTCCGCGCATTTACCGCTCGTCGGTGCACGGAGAGCTGTGATAAAACGATAACGGAGACGCCAAACGTCCTCGTTTGAAGCAGGCTCATTCCTACCTTTGGGTAAAGAAATAACACTTTAATTTCGATGTCCGTTTAATATCATCTTTAGAACTTGCGTCAGTATATTTTAGGTCGATAAAGTATTCTATATATGCTTAGGCATTATTTTTGTTTTACATCCTACCGTTTGTGTAGTTATGACACGGCCGTCTCCAAAACAGGTGCTTGTCAATCATCAGCTCTCGACGTCATGCTGGCATGCTATTCAAACTATGTTTGTTTTAAATTATGGGTCTTTGCAACGAAATGTGGGTATCTGAAGTTCAGGGACGTATCCAGGGAGGGGGGGGGGGCACGGGGTCATGCCCCCCCCCCCCCCCCCCCGATCAAAACAAATGTACACTATATAAAATGAGATTCTCTGACCCCTGTCTGACCCCTGTCTGACCCCTGTCTGACCCCCGCCTCACCCCCGCTTGACCCCCGCCTCACCCCCGTCTGACCCCCGTCTGACCCCCGTCTGACCCCCGTCTGACCCCCGTCTGACCCCCGTCTGACCCCCGTCTGACCCCCGTCTGACCCCCGTCTGACCCCCATCTGACCCCCATCTGACCCCCGTCTGACCCCCGTCTGACCCCCGTCAGATCCCCGTCAGATCCCCGTCAGTTCCCCGTCTGATCCCCGTCGGACACCTATTTTACCCCTATCTGACCCCTATCTGACCCCTATCTGACCCCTATCTGACCCCTATCTGACCCCTATCTGACCCCTATCTGACCCCTATCTGATCCCTATCTGACCGCCGTCTGACCGCCGTCTGACCCCCGTCTGACCACTGTCTGACCCCGTCTGACCCGGCCGTCTGCACCCCGTCTGACCCCTGCCTGCCCCCCCCCCTGACCCCTATCTGACCCCCATCTGACCTCCATCTGACCTCCATCTGACCTCCATCTGACCTCCGTCTGACCTCCATCTGCCCCTGTCTGACCCCGTCTGACCCCTGTCTGACCCCTGTCTGACCCCTGTCTGACCCCTGTCTGACCCCTGTCTGACCCCTGTCTGACCTCCGTCTGACCTCCGTCTGACCTCCGTCTGACCTCCATCTGACCCCGTCTGACCCCTGTCTGACCCCTGTCTGACCCCTGTCTGACCTCTGTCTGACCTCTGTCTGACCCCCGTCTGCCCCCCGTCTGACCCCCGTCTGACCCCCGTCTGACCCCTGTCTGACCCCCGTCTGACTCCCGTCTGACCTCGTCTGACCTCGTCTGACCCCTGTCTGACCTCGTCTGACCCCTGTCTGACCCGGCCGTCTGTCGCCAGGTATCCGTTACTCCATGGACGTGTGTCAGGACGAGGTGAAGGCTCTCTCGGCTCTGATGACCTTCAAGTGCGCCTGCGTCGACGTCCCCTTCGGTGAGAACCATCTTCTGGAGACGGACATAACCATCATCCACTGATGGTTATGTCTGTCATATCCGTTTATATACGTTCTTTTTGTTATGTGAGATGGTTATACTTGGTTATAGGTTCTTTTTGTTATGTGAGATGGTTATACTTGGTTATATGTTCTTTGTGTTATGTAAGATGGTTATACTTGGTTATACGTTCTTTTTGTTATGTGAGATGGTTATACTTGGTTATATGTTCTTTGTGTTATGTGAGATGGTTATACTTGGTTATATGTTCTTTGTGTTATGTGAGATGGTTATACTTGGTTATACGTTCTTTTTGTTATGTAAGATGGTTATACTTGGTTATACGTTCTTTTTGTTATGTGAGATGGTTATACTTGGTTATACGTTCTTTTTGTTATGTGAGATGGTTATAATTGGTTATACGTTCTTTTTGTTATGTAAGATGGTTATACTTGGTTATACGTTCTTTTTGTTATGTGAGATGGTTATAATTGGTTATACGTTCTTTTTGTTATGTAAGATGGTTATACTTGGTTATACGTTCTTTTTGTTATGTGAGATGGTTATAATTGGTTATACGTTCTTTTTGTTATGTGAGATGGTTATAATTGGTTATACGTTCTTTTTGTTATGTAAGATAGTTATACTTGGTTATACGTTCTTTTTGTTATGTGAGATGGTTATACTTGGTTATACGTTCTTTTTGTAATGTGAGATGGTTATACTTGGTTATAGGTTCTTTTTGTTATGTAAGATGGTTATACTTGGTTATACGTTCTTTTTGTTATGTGAGATGGTTATAATTGGTTATACGTTCTTTTTGTTATGTAAGATGGTTATACTTGGTTATACGTTCTTTTTGTTATGTGAGATGGTTATAATTGGTTATACGTTCTTTTTGTTATGTGAGATGGTTATAATTGGTTATACGTTCTTTTTGTTATGTAAGATAGTTATACTTGGTTATACGTTCTTTTTGTTATGTGAGATGGTTATACTTGGTTATACGTTCTTTTTGTAATGTGAGATGGTTATACTTGGTTATACGTTCTTTTTGTTATGTAAGATGGTTATACTTGGTTATACGTTCTTTTTGTAATGTGAGATGGTTATACTTGGTTATACGTTCTTTTTGTTATGTAAGATGGTTATATTTGGTTATACGTTCTTTTTGTAATGTGAGATGGTTATACTTGGTTATACGTTCTTTTTGTTATGTAAGATGGTTATACTTGGTTATACGTTCTTTTTGTAATGTGAGATGGTTATACTTGGTTATAGGTTCTTTTTGTTATGTAAGATGGTTATACTTGGTTATACGTTCTTTTTGTTATGTGAGATGGTTATAATTGGTTATACGTTCTTTTTGTTATGTAAGATGGTTATACTTGGTTATACGTTCTTTTTGTTATGTGAGATGGTTATAATTGGTTATACGTTCTTTTTGTTATGTGAGATGGTTATAATTGGTTATACGTTCTTTTTGTTATGTAAGATAGTTATACTTGGTTATACGTTCTTTTTGTTATGTGAGATGGTTATACTTGGTTATACGTTCTTTTTGTAATGTGAGATGGTTATACTTGGTTATACGTTCTTTTTGTTATGTAAGATGGTTATACTTGGTTATACGTTCTTTTTGTAATGTGAGATGGTTATACTTGGTTATACGTTCTTTTTGTTATGTAAGATGGTTATATTTGGTTATACGTTCTTTTTGTAATGTGAGATGGTTATACTTGGTTATACGTTCTTTTTGTTATGTAAGATGGTTATACTTGGTTATACGTTCTTTTTGTAATGTGAGATGGTTATACTTGGTTATACGTTCTTTTTGTTATGTAAGATGGTTATAATTGGTTATACGTTCTTTTTGTAATGTGAGATGGTTATACTTGGTTATACGTTCTTTTTGTTATGTAAGATGGTTATAATTGGTTATACGTTCTTTTTGTAATGTGAGATGGTTATACTTGGTTATACGTTCTTTTTGTAATGTGAGATGGTTATACTTGGTTATAGGTTCTTTTTGTTATGTGAGATGGTTATACTTGGTTATACGTTCTTTTTGTTATGTAAGATGGTTATAATTGGTTATACGTTCTTTTTGTAATGTGAGATGGTTATACTTGGTTATACGTTCTTTTTGTTATGTAAGATGGTTATAATTGGTTATACGTTCTTTTTGTAATGTGAGATGGTTATACTTGGTTATACGTTCTTTTTGTAATGTGAGATGGTTATACTTGGTTATACGTTCTTTTTGTTATGTGAGATGGTTATACTTGGTTATAGGTTCTTTTTGTTATGGGAGATGGTTATATTTGTCAACGAACATGGAGATAAATAGAAAAACTGTATGATAGCATGTCATAGCATGATACATATAGCATGACAGTATATTTTTGTCTATGAAAATGGCCGAAATTCGGCGAATTTTTACAACATTATCAAGATGCAACATTCTCAAGAATCTTGAGAAGTAAGGTTACCGGTTAGTAAGGCAATTAAATGGATTTAAAATTATGTAATAAGGAAGAAAATAAGATACTTTGTGATTCTTGGAATGTCTTGAGGGTACTCCTGGCGTAAATAGTCGAATAGTCATTGCCAGTAGGTAATATCCGTTATTACCAAACTGTGCTTTTTGGTTTGTATTTCCCGAATGATATTCGTTGTTCCAAGACCCGTCGCGCTGTTTCGCAACCCTCGTGTGTTGGAGTGTAGGCGGCACCTTTAAGGGCGATTTTCCCACATTGACAGGCGGCGCAAAGGCCGGTATCCGCATCGACCCGTTGACGTACTCTGAGCACGAGCTGGAGAAGATCACCCGCCGCTTCACGCTGGAGCTGGCCAAGAAGGGATTCATCGGTGAGTCTGGCGTGTGTGTGTGTGTGTGTGTGTGTGGTGTGTGTGTGTGTGTGACGTCACTGGTGCCGCCGAGTGAGGTCATCAATGCGTCGGGTGTTATTACGGGCGTGCAGTTATGGATGGGTGTGTGACTGTGTGTGTGTGTGCTTGTGTGTGCGGTCGCACACGCACCTGTGCACAGCCATACGTGTTATTGCAAGGAAGGAAGGAATGTGAGTTGTGTGGGTGGTGGTGGTGGGTGGAGTGAGGGAGGGAGGGAGCAGTGCTGTGGTTCTGTGGTTCTGTGGTTCTGTGGGATGATTGGGTGGTGGTGGGGAGGAGAGAGGGAGGGAGGGAGCAGTGCTGTGGTTCTGTGGTTCTGTGGGATGACTGGGTGGTGGTGGGGAGGAGAGAGGAAGGAAGCAGTGATGTGGTTCTGCGGGATGACTGGTTGGTGGTGGGGAGGAGAGAGGGAGGGAGGGAGCAGTGCCGTGGTTCTGTGGTTCTGTGGGATGACTGGGTGGCGGTGGGGAGGAGAGAGGGAGGGAGGGAGCAGTGCCGTGGTTATGTGGTTATGTGGGATGACTGGGTGGTGGTGGGGAGGAGAGAAGGAGGGAGGGAGCAGTGCTGTGGTTCTGTGAGTTGTCTGGGTGGTGGTGGGGAGGAGAGAGGGAGGGAGCAGTACCGTGGTTCTGTGGTTCTGTGGGAAGGGCTGGTGTATCTGGGCCAGGGCGCCGGTGCCACGCGGCGGCTGTGCTAACCGTTGTGGGGGGCGGCTGTGGGATCCTCGTCACCGTTGTGGGGGGCGGCTGTGGGATTCTCGTCACCGTTGTGGGGGGCGGCTGTGGGATGCTCAACAGAGGCTACCCTCTCCGGTCTGCGTGCTATAATTTGCACGTGTTTCCGCATGCCTTTGTTGTCCCTAAAACCCCAATAATCATCATCATCGGGTTGTGCCTGCGGCCCTCACATATGACGGGTGATGCACCCTGCCTGTTTCCACACTTACAGTCCTGAGTGGTCTTCCTGAGGGGTTCAATCAGCATCTAAAGCATGCGTGTCCCCGCACAACACACACACACACACACTCACACCTCAACACAACACATCAACACACGTGTCGATGTGCACATCAACTCGGATTAACACGTTGTTCGCTTATAAAAAAGTTAGCATCATTGACTGACCCAAGGTTTTTGATATCGTGGCTTACCATGCATTGGCTTTGTATCTTGGTCGAGGGACGATTTATTTGTTCAGTTTACATTTTCCGTCCTTTTAGTTACGCATTGTGTTGTTCACTTCCCCTCCTAGTGCAGACTTTCAGCTACACAAGTTGATCGTTTTCTGCCCTTTTTGCCCTTGTTGCCTCAGCACTTTTGTTTTCGCTTTACTGTTTTTCTTTGTATTATGTACTATCTTGCTTGCCTGCGATCTAACTAGTTTGTGATTTTGTAGTAATTGTAGTCACCGCTCTAGGGTAGTGGCGCCATTTTATCCAGCACTGCTAGTGTGCACTGTAGTATTACCCGTGTGCTGCTGCCCCCGTTCTCACTGCCCCCCCCCCCCTGCCTACTCGTAGGTCTGCCTGTTGCCTTTCTGTCGCGCTCTCGTTTGCAGGATGCTTTACAGGCGTATCTTCAGTGACTGACCGGTCTCCCTGCTGTCCGCACCGTATTCTGAACTCCCGCCGCCTCGGTTTCCATTGTCCAGCCTCTCAGCTTCGCCTCCCTTCGCTCCTTGGCGTCTTGCCAGTATTCCCCGCTCCTTGGCGTCTGGCCAGTATTCCCCGCTCCTTGGCGTCTGGCCAGTATTCCCCGCTCCTTGGCGTCTGGCCAGTATTCCTCGCTCCTTGGCGTCTGGCCAGTATTCCCCGCTCTTTGGCGTCTGGCCAGTATTTCCCGCTCCTTGGCGTCTGGCCAGTATTCCTCGCTCCTTGGCGTCTGGCCAGTATTCCTCGCTCCTTGGCGTCTGGCCAGTATTCCCCGCTCCTTGGCGTCTGGCTTCCCGCTCCTACCGACATCCCTGCCATTCCTGCCATCCTGGAGAGCATTCTGCCGGCCACCGCCATCCTGTTTCGTCCGAATCAACACCTCCAACACGCCGCCGCCGCCTCCTACCGACATCCCTGTCATCCTGGAGAGCATTCTGCGGCCACCGCCCTCCTATGTCGTCCGAATCAACACCTCCAACACGCCGCCGCCGCCGCCGCCGCCTCCTACTCCCATGCTTCGTTAATGGCGGTGGCGGATGCCTGGTTTCTGTAGTTGGTAGCTGTAGCTGTATGAGTTATTGCTCGCAGCGCAGTAGTTTGCCACAGCGCAGTAGTTTGCCGCCTGTGTGGCACGCATGAAGTTACCTGGCCGCCGCCGCTGTCTGCCAACCCCTGCTCGCTCCGGCCGGAGCGCTGCTCGCGACCCGGGCCCGGCTCTCAGCAGGTGGGTAGTGGGCAGATGGGGGCCGGCCACTCCACACTCCACACTCCGCGCTCCGCACTCCGCACTCCTCACTCCGCACTCCGCACTCCGCACTCCGCACTCCACACTCCTCACTCCTCACTCCGCACTCCTCACTCCTCACTCCGCACTCCGCACTCCGCACTCCGCACTCCTCACTCCTCACTCCGCACTCCGCACTCCGCACTCCGCACTCCTCACTCCTCACTCCTCACTCCTCACTCCGCACTCCACACTCCACACTCCACACTCCGCACTCCGCACTCCTCACTCCTCACTCCTCACTCCTCACTCCTCACTCCTCACTCCTCACTCTTCACTCTTCACTCCGCACTCCGCAGCCAACCGTCTCTGGTACCTAACCTACCCAGACCCGCTACACGCAATGGCTTGTAATGGAATTCACGGGTAATGGCATAGGTGGGCACCGTTACTTCAAAATGTAACTCGTTACTCGTTACTACGTTACACCGTGAACAAAAATGTAACAGAAGTTACAGTTACTCCATTACTCCGTTACTTTTTTAAAACGAAGTAATATCAATTCCGACAGAATGAAGATAGAGAAGTGAAACCGGTACCAATGTGTTTGTCTCGTCGAGACACGTCTCCCAATATGCAGCATGACCATCTTGGGTCACCACCTTGACCTGAGGTCAAATTTCTAAGTTGATATAAACTATTCAACATGAATACCTTTCGAAGCGTCTTGGCAAGACGAACACGATGGCGTCAAAATTATTGCCTTAACTTTCTTAGGTAAAAAGTTATTTGCGAGAAACTGTTTTGCCATAAATAGCCTGTTTGACCTTTGATCACCTCTGGAGCCTAAACTATTGACCTGAGCTAAAATTTTAGGACACCATGGCAATTGCATATTTCAAGAGCTTTCGATTGTTTTTTTCGTTTGTTCCTAGCTATCATAGTTCTTGAGATATTGGGGGGTTTCTGGAGCAGTGCTCTTTTTGCATATTTTACCCCATTTGACCTCGAAGTTATTGACCTAGGGCCATGCAAATTTTGCAAAGCAGAGTTCCCTACAGAAAGTTATTGTAGCTCTTATGGGGGCGAAATCTTGGGGGGGGGGGGCGGAACCCCTCTCCCCTGCCAGTGCGCGTAAATATCAGAGACTCGCTACTCGTTACTCGAAGCTCGCCTTTACCATAAACTAGTGCCGCCAGCTTGCCGCCGGCCTATCGCCCAGCTTGCCGTCGGCCTGACGAACATAGTCAACGTTTCGCGGCATCGGGATCGGGAGACAGCTAAATTCGATTTTGTACGTGTGTAAGGCATTGATTGTGCTGGTGCGAATAAACCCGGGCGTGAAGAGAAACAAGTAGGTATATGAGAAAAAGTAACGGAGTAACGGAGTAGCGGACTAAAAAGTAACGTGGTAACGGACCACAATAGTAACTTCCATTACTCGGTCCGTTACTGTAAAAAATGTACGAGTCCGTTACTTCGTTACAAAAAAGTAACTTCGTTAGTGACGGAGTAACTGAGTAACGGACCGGTGCCCACCTATGGGTAATGGGTATTGCATTACAGACATGTGCGTTTGTCCCACGAACGGATCCCTGGGCGCGATCCAGAGGATCTGGATCCTGGATCCATTCAGATCGTGGATTTGCGTGCAAATTTGCCGTGAGAACCTCATTGATCGGGGATCATTGGGCAGTGATATGTTGTGAGATCCACCTGTATCTGTTCTGTTTCTGTTCCGTTTCTGTTTCCATTTTTGTAGAGCGATCCACCACATATAAGAAAAACATCCACAATTTCTGAACAAATCTTTAACCCTACCTTGACTGGGGTCTCAGCCGAACGCCATTGACGGGGGGGGGGGGGGTTAACGCCCCCCCCCCTTCCGAACCAATGATCGCAGCGAGACAGCAAGGCGGCATTCTAAATATATCAATGAGACGCATCTAACACATACTCGAAATGTTCAAATTGAGGTCATATTTTAGGTCACCGTCAGGTCAAAGGTCAAAATCGAGGTATTCGAGTGGGTGGGCCATACTTTCCATCCAAGGCCTTCGATTGCGACCATGATCACCCAAAGTGCTCTCAAAGGTATAATACACATCCTGCATGACCTAACGTGATATTGTTGGCAAAGGTCAAGGTCAGGTCACAAAAGGTCAATGTGCGCAAAATATCTACGAAAGGCATGCGACATATGTTTAATGGGTTATTTTAGACGTAGCATTCGATAGTGATCGTCATTTTGCCACCTGACCTCAGTTAGGTGACATTAGGCTCAGGTCAACATTTAAAACCTGGCGGGACTTGTGTTGCGTGAATTGTCAATTGTACAGGCTTTGCTTTAGTTTGACATTGAATGTTCAGGTCAGGGCAATGCAGATACCATGCAACATATTAAGCCGTTTTCCGACAAACCTAACGCATGTTTATGCGGGTATTATAATGTGTACGCGGGTATTATATTGGTTCCTCGGGTATTACAATGTTTACGCGGGTATTACAATGCACGGCTCGTGTTATTCATGCATGCCGGGATGCATGTTGAGATGCTTGCTGATAACTTACGCATGTCATGCGTGGTAATGTTGGGTAACACCGTGCCGCCTGAGTAGTGCCGCTGCAACTACGCTGGAAATCAGCATCAGTGCCGCGTCTACCTGCTGGACAGTATAGTCGCCTGAATTTGAGCGACCGCAGCGGAGCATACTGTCATGTACTCGCATTTATCGAATGTTACAACGTTAACGCAAACTAAACACTCCGCCCGGCGTGGGAATCGAACCCGTGTCCGTCGCCTCTGTTTTCCGCGTCCCTGCCGCCTGCGTGACCGCTGTCTCGCCTTGCAGGGCCGGGCATTGACGTTCCCGCCCCCGACATGGGCACCGGAGAGCGCGAGATGGCCTGGATCGCCGACACCTACGCCAAGACGATCGGTGAGAGGGTCGGGGAGGGGCGGAGAGAGGAGAGGAGCGGAGCGGAGCCGCGCGGTGACGGCCGGCCGGCGTCTCACCTATGACCGGCAGGACCCGGCGTGGACGTGCCCGCCCCGGACATGGGCACCGGAGAGCGCGAGATGGCCTGGATCGCAGACACATACGCCCAAACCATCGGTAAGGTGACCGACGTACCATCGGTAAGGCGACCAACGTACCATCGGTAAGGCGACCAACGTACCATCGGTAAGGCGACCAACGTACCATCGGTAAGGCGACCAACGTACCATCGGTAAGGCGACCAACGTACCATCGACCAACGTACCATCGGTAAGGCGACCAACGTCCATCCATCGGTAAGCCAACGGCCAGAATCGGCCGTGGACATCGGCAGTGTAATATCGGGGAATATTAACCACTGCAGTCAGCAGTTATAGATGTCGCTAAGCCCTCCTTATCATGGCTTGACTCAGGATTCAAGTCCACAGACCTGTTGATACGACGAGAAAACTGTCCGCCAGGCTTGGAAATTCCCTTCAGGTGTTGTAACTGTCGGAAATCGTAAGCTGAACCGTCAGAACACAGGATCTGAAGACGTGCTGGCAGCCGATAGGCAAGATGCAAGCTTGAGTTTTGGCGTGATTCTGTTTTTAGCACCCTACTTTAGCTAGGTGGCTTTGAGGTATTTAATTGATTTTCCAGTTTATTTAGTTCTGGTTGATAATGTCTCTCGTTTGAACCCAAACTCTGCCTCCGTTGAATGCAGCCGGAAGTAAATCAGACTGGTTGAGCGTCGGGTGCCATGAGCGAGGCCGTATTCTACGAGACGCTATCCAGACATCGTGTATTACTGTTCTGTTAACCCTCGCCCTACGGGGGGGGGGGTCCTAAAACGACCCCCCCCCCCCCCCCTGAGGTTTTCTTGCATATCTGTTTACACATGCGGCGCATCTTGCTGAAATTTGCAGTAGCTGAGTTTACAACAATTATACGTATGCTGTAATACGTATGCTGAAAAATTTCATCAAAACGTGCCTGTGCCGGCACCGGCACCGTGACGGTGCCGGTGACATTGTCACGGTGCCGGCGTCATTGTCACGCTGTGTCATCATTGTCACACTGTGTCATGATTGTCACACTGTGCCATCATCGTCACACTGTGTCATCATTGTCACACTGTGTCATCATTGTCACACGGTGTCATCATTGTCACACTGTGTCATCATTGTCACACTGTGTCATCATTGTCACACTGTGTCATCATTGTCACTGTCATCATTGTCACACTGTGACATCATTGTCACACTGTGTCATCATTGTCACACTGTGTCATCATTGTCACACTGTGTCGTCAGTGTCACACTGTGGCATCATTGTCACTGTCATCATTGTCATCATTGTCACTGTCATCATTGTCACACTGTGCCGTCATTGTCACACTGTGTCATCATTGTCACACTGTGTCGTCATTGTCACACTGTGTCATCATGTCACACTGTGTCATTGTCACACTGTGTCATCATTGACACACTGTGTCATCATCGTCACACTGTGTCATCATTGTCACACTGTGTCATGATTGTCACACTGTGCCATCATCGTCACACAGTGTCGTCATTGTCACACTGTGTCATCATTGTCACACGGTGTCATCATCGTCACACTGTGTCATCATTGTCACACTGTGTCATCATTGTCACACTGTGCCATCATCGTCACACTGTGTCATCATTGTCACACTGTGTCATCATTGTCACACGGTGTCATCATTGTCACACTGTGTCATCATTGTCACACTGTGTCATCATTGTCACACTGTGTCATCATTGTCACTGTCATCATTGTCACACTGTGACATCATTGTCACACTGTGTCATCATTGTCACACTGTGTCATCATTGTCACACTGTGTCGTCAGTGTCACACTGTGGCATCATTGTCACTGTCATCATTGTCATCATTGTCACTGTCATCATTGTCACACTGTGCCGTCATTGTCACACTGTGTCATCATTGTCACACTGTGTCGTCATTGTCACACTGTGTCATCATGTCACACTGTGTCATTGTCACACTGTGTCATCATTGACCCACTGTGTCATCATCGTCACACTGTGTCATCATTGTCACACTGTGTCATCATCGTCACACTGTGTCATCATTGTCACACTGTGTCATCATTGTCACTGTCATCATTGTCACACTGTGTCATCATTGTCACACTGTGTCATCATTGTCACACTGTGTCATCATTGTCACACAGTGTCGTCATCGGCACGGTGCCGGCGTCATTGTCACACTGTGTCATCATTGCCACACGGTGTCATCATCGTCACACTGTGTCGTCATTGTCACACTGTGTCATCATTGTCACACGGTGTCATCATCGTCACACTGTGTCATCATTGTCACACTGTGTCATCATCGTCACACTGTGCCATCATCGTCACACAGTGCCATCATCGTCACACAGTGTCGTCATTGTCACACTGTGTCATCATTGTCACACTGTGTCATCATTGTCACACTGTGTCATGATTGTCACACTGTGTCATCATTGTCACACGGTGTCATCATCGTCACACTGTGTCATCATTGTCACACTGTGTCATCATCGTCACGGTGCCGGTGTGTGTTTCAGGTTACCTGGACATCAACGCGCACGCCTGTGTGACGGGAAAGCCAATCAACCAGGGCGGCATCCATGGCCGCGTCTCGGCCACAGGTCAGTGTGACGTCATCAGGACATGTGTGACGTCATGTGACACGTGGCGGGGTTGGGGGTCAGTGTGACGTCACGGTTGTTCCCCGTCTGACTATTCTGACTGTTCCTCCGTCTGACTGTTCTGACTGTTCCCTGTCTGACTATTCTGACTTCCCCATCTAACTGTTCTGACTGTTTACCGTCTGACTGTTCTGACTTTTCTGACCGTCTGACTGTCTGACTGTTCTGGCCGTCTGACCGTCTGACCGTCTGACCGTCTGACCGTCTGACTGTCTGACTGTCTGACTGTCTGACTGTCTGACTGTCTGACTGTCTGACTGTCTGACTGTCTGACTGTCTGACTGTCTGACTGTTCTGACTGTTCTGACTGTTCTGACCGTTCTGACCGTTCTGACTGTTCTGACCGTTCTGACTGTTTTGACCGTTCTGACCGTCTGCCTGTTCTGACTGTTCTGGCCGTCTGCCTGTTCTGACTGTTCTGACCGTCTGCCTGTTCTGACTGTTCTGACCGTCTGACTGTCTGACTATCTGACTGTCTGTCTGTCCCCGTCTGCCGCAGGCCGCGGAGTGTTTCACGGTCTGGAGAACTTCATCATGGAGGCCAACTACATGTCGATGATTGGCCACACGCCCGGCTGGGGCGGCAAGACCTTCATCATCCAGGTAACTATAACGCCGGCCACACCGATCACATCTCTGGTCACGTCCGGCTGGGGCGGCAAGACCTTCATCATCCAGGTAACTATAACGCCGGCCACACCGATCACACCTCTGGTCACGCCCGGCTGGGGCGGCAAGACCTTCATCATCCAGGTAACTATAACGCCGGCCACACCAATCACACCGGTCACATCTCTGGTCACGCCCGGCTGGGGCGGCAAGACCTTCATCATCCAGGTAACTATAACGCCGGCCACACCGATCACATCTCTGGTCACGCCCGGCTGGGGCGGCAAGACCTTCATCATCCAGGTAACTATAACGCCGGCCACACCGATCACACCTCTGGTCTTGGTCTCTACTGGCGATAAACCTTGCAATATATTAACAAAATGGAATGCATGAATGCCCTTTGCCAAGGAAAAGAGAACTGCGACTCTGAAATTAATTCGGATAAGTATTTGCATTTGTGTAGATTGTCCATCACTTTTCGACTTTCTAACACCTTTGTTTATTGAATGGTTGTTTGGAATCCCAGAAATTGATAAATATAAGAACGTCAGTGATTGTTCTGTCTCAGCCTACGTCACACCGGTTGACGGTGTGTCACGGTGTGTCACGGTGTGTCACGGTGTGTCACGGTGTGTCACGGTGTGTAACGCTGTCACGGTGTGTCACGGTGTGTCACGGGCGGTCCTGACACGGTGTGTCACGGTGTGTCACGGTGTGTCACGGTGTGTCACGGTGTGTCACGGTGTGTCACGGTGTGTCACGGTGTGTCACGGCGTGTCACGGCGTGTCACGGTGTGACACGGTGCGTCACGGTGTGTCACGGTGTGTCACGGTGTGTCACGGTGTGGAAACACGTTCATCATTCAGTCCAGCTGGTGTGGCGACTTGAGTAACCTGTGACCTGCTGTGACCTGATGTGACCTGCTGTGACCTGCTGTGACCTGCTGTGACCTGATGTGACCTGCTGTGACCGGTGATCTGTGGCCTGCTGTGGCCTGTAACCTGTTGGGACCTGTGACCGATGTGACCTGTTGTGACCTGTTGTGACCTGCTGTGACCTGATGTGACCTGTGGTGACCTGTTGTGACCTGTGACCTGCTGTGACCTGCTGTGACCTGCTGTGACCTGATGTGACCTGATGTGACCTGCTGTGACCTGCTGTGACCTGCTGTGACCTGCTGTGACCTGCTGTGACCTGCTGTGACCTGCTGTGACCTGCTGTGACCTGCTGTGACCTGCTGTGACCTGCTGTGACCTGCTGTGACCTGCTGTGACCTGCTGTGACCTGCTGTGACCTGCTGTGACCTGCTGTGACCTGCTGTGACCTGCTGTGACCTGCTGTGACCTGCTGTGACCTGCTGTGACCTGCTGTGACCTGCTGTGACCTGCTGTGACCTGCTATGACCTGCTGTGACCTGCTGTGACCTGCTGTGACCTGCTGTGACCTGCTGTGACCTGCTGTGACCTGCTGTGACCTGCTGTGACCTGCTGTGACCTGCTGTGACCTGCTGTGACCTGCTGTGACCTGCTGTGACCTGCTGTGACCTGCTGTGACCTGCTGTGACCTGCTGTGACCTGCTGTGACCTGCTGTGACCTGCTGTGACCTGCTGTGACCTGCTGTGACCTGCTGTGACCTGCTGTGACCTGCTGTGACCTGCTGTGACCTGCTGTGACCTGCTGTGACCTGCTGTGACCTGCTGTGACCTGCTGTGACCTGCTGTGACCTGCTGTGACCTGCTGTGACCTGCTGTGACCTGCTGTGACCTGCTGTGACTTGCTGTGGCCTATTGTGACCTGATGTGACCTGTAACCTGATGTGACCTGATGTGACCTGATGTGACCTGTTGTGACATGTTGTGACCTGTGGCCTGATGTAACCTGTGACCTGTTGTGACCTGATGTGACCGGTGACCTGTTGTGACCGGTGACCTGTGGCCTGATGTGACCTGTGACCTGCTGTGACCTGATATGACCTGATGTGACCTGTGGTGACCGCAGGGATTCGGTAACGTCGGTCTGCACACGATGCGGTACCTGCACCGCGCTGGCGCGACATGTGTCGGAATCAAGGAGGTGGACGGCTCCATCTACAACAAGGACGGCATCGACCCCAAGGTCAGTCACACCCCACCTCACTCCAAGGTCAGTCACACACCTGACCCGAACCGACCCCAAGGTCAGACTCGCAGACCCGACACCAGGGTCAGACTCGCAGACCCGACACCAGGGTCAGACTGGCAGACCCGACACCAGGGTCAGACTGGCAGACCCGACACCAGGGTCAGACTCGCAGACCAGACACCAGAGTCAGACTGGCAGACCCGATACCAGGGTCAGACTGGCAGACCCGACACCAGGGTCAGACTCGCAGACCCGATACCAGGGTCAGACTCGCAGACCCGACACCAGGGTCAGACTCGCAGACCAGACACCAGGGTCAGACTCGCAGACCAGACACCAGGGTCAGGCTCGCAGACCAGACACCAGGGTCAGACTCGCAGACCCGACACCAGGGTCAGACTCGCAGACCAGACACCAGGGTCAGACTCGCAGACCCGACACCAGGGTCAGACTCGCAGACCAGACACCAGGGTCAGACTCGCAGACCAGACACCAGGGTCAGACTCGCAGACCCGACACCAGGGTCAGACTCGCAGACCAGACACCAGGGTCAGACTCGCAGACCAGACACCAGGGTCAGACTCGCAGACCAGACACCAGGGTCAGACTCGCAGACCAGACACCAGGGTCAGACTCGCAGACCAGACACCAGGGTCAGACTCGCAGACCCGACACCAGGGTCAGACTCGCAGACCCGACACCAGGGTCAGACTCGCAGACCCGACACCAGGGTCAGACGGGTAGACCAGACACCAGGGTCAGACTCGCAGACCCGACACCAGGGCCATACTGACAGACCCGATACCAGGGTCAGACTCGCAGACCAGACACCAGGGTCAGACTGGTAGACCAGACACCAGGGTCAGACTCGCAGACCCGACACCAGGGCCATACTGACAGACCCGATACCAGGGTCAGACTCGCAGACCAGACACCAGGGTCAGACTGGTAGACCAGACACCAGGGTCAGACTCGCAGACCCGACACCAGGGTCAGACTGACAGACCCGATACCAGGGTCAGACTCGCAGACCAAACACCAGGGTCAGACTCGCAGACCCGATACCAGGGTCAGACTCCCAGACCCGATACCAGGGTCAGACTCCCAGACCCGATACCAGGGTCAGACTCGCAGACCAGACACCAGGGTCAGACTCGCAGACCAGACACCAGGGTCAGACTCGCAGACCAGACACCAGGGTCAGACTCCCAGACCAGACACCAGGGTCAGACTGACAGACCAGACACCAGGGTCAGACTCGCAGACCCGACACCAGGGTCAGACTCGCAGACCAGACACCAGGGTCAGACTCGCAGACCCGACACCAGGGTCAGACTCCCAGACCAGACCCCAGGGTCAGACTGGCAGACCCGACACCAGGGTCAGACTGGCAGACCAGACACCAGGGTCAGACTGACAGACCCGACACCAGGGTCAGACTGGCAGACCCGACCCCAGGGTCAGATTCGCAGACCCGACACCAGGGTCAGACTGGCAGACCCGCCACCAGGGTCAGACTCGCAGACCAGACACCAGGGTCAGACTCGCAGACCCGACCCGAAGGTCAGACTCGCAGACCCGATACCAGGGTCAGACTGGCAGACCCGATACCACTAGCCAGTCTCTCCGTATCTCTCCCGTGGCTCTGCCTGTGGTTATGGTGCATTTTGCTGACCCCCTTGTACACTTGCTGACACTGCTGATCCCTGCTGACACTGCTGACCCCTGCTGACACTTGCTGACACCTGCTGACCCCTGCTGACCCCTGCTGACCCCTGCTGACCCCTGCTGACCTCCTGCTGACCCCCTGCTGACTCCTGCTGACCCCCTGCTGACCCCTGCTGACCCCTGCTGACCCCTGCTGACCCCTGCTGACCCCTGCTGACCCCTGCTGACCCCTGCTGACTCACTGCTGCCCCTTCTGACCCCCCTGCTGACCCCCTGCTGACCTCCTACTGACCCCCTGCTGACCCCCTGCTGTCCCCCTGCTGACCCCCTGCTGACCCCCTGCTGACCCCCTGCTGACCCCCTGCTGACCCCCTGCTGACAGGATCTGGAGGAATGGAAGCTGGAGCACGGCACCATCAGTAACTTCCCCGGCGCCCAGGCCTACACCGGCGAGGACCTGCTGCTCGAGAAGTGTGACATCCTCGTGCCGGCCGCCGTCGAAAAGGCCATTCACGCCGGAAACGCCAACAGGATCCAGGCCAAGGTACGGTAACGCCAACAGGATCCAGGCCAAGGTACGGTAACGCCAGCAGGGTCCAGGCCAAGGTACGGTAACGCCAGCAGGGTCCAGGCCAAGGTACGGTAACGCCAGCAGGGTCAAAGCCTAGGTCCGCCCCTGTAGCTCAGTAGGGAGAGTGCTGTGCTCTTGACCTCAACCGGTGTGGCAGGCCGGGTTCGAGTCGCTTCGGCGCTCACTATTTGCCCCTGACTGGAATGGCCTGCGGCCGGTGGCAGCGACCACATTCAAGGCCAGATGACGTCGGAGGGCGGGGCGGACCGTGTCCAGGTATGTTGGGCACGTACAACTTTCGTAACTAAATTCTGCCGGACGCCAGGCATTGCGCGATCGGGTGGTGGGGTCAGGACCCGCGCAACAAGCTCTGCTAAGCGCGGGACCTGACCTCAGAAATCCATCCATTCAAAACATTCGGACTAAATTTATAAAAAGGTACGGCAACGCCAGCAAGACCCAGGCCAAGCTACGGCCCGCTGCAGCACGGCTGGCTGGGCTACGCCACACTCGCGCTGACACTCGCACTGGATGCACGTACACACACACACACACACACACACACACACACACACACACACACACACACACACACACACACACACACACACACACACACACACACACACACACACACACACACACACACACACACACACACACACACACACACACACACACACACACACACACACACACACACACACACACACACACACACACACACACACACACACACACACACACACACACACACACACACACACACACACACACACACACACACACACACACACACACACACACACACACACACACACACACACACACACACACACACACACACACACACACACACACACACACACACACACACACACACACACACACACACACACACACACACACACACACACACACACACACACACACACACACACACACACACACACACACACACACACACACACACACACACACACACACACACACACACACACACGCACACACGCACGCACACAGGCACGCACGCACATAGGCACGCACGTACGCCCACGCACGCACGCACGCACGCACGCACGCACGCACGCTCACACACGCTAACGCACACACGCACACACACGCACACACACGCATACACGCACACACGCACACACACGCACACACACGCATACACGCACACACGCACACACAGATGAGTAGTCTTTTTATATATTATTTTGAATGACAAGCGGCGCCCATGACTGGTGGTTTGCGGCTGTGTTGCTCTTCAGATTATCGGCGCCCATGACTGGTGGTTTGCGGCTGTGTTGTTCATATTATCGGCGCCCATGACTGGTGGTTTGCGGCTGTGTTGTTCAGCGCCCATGACTGGTGGTTTGCGGCTGTGTTGCTCTTCAGATTATCGGCGCCCATGACTGGTGGTTTGCGGCTATGTTGTTCATATTATCGGCGCCCATGACTGGTGGTTTGCGGCTGTGTTGTTCATATTATCAGCGCCCATGACGGGTGGTTTGCGGCTGTGTTATTCAGATTATCGGCGCCCATGACTGGTGGTTTGCGGCTGTGTTGTTCAGCTTATCGGCGCCCATGACTGGTGGTTTGCGGCTGTGTTGTTCGGCGCCCATGACTGGTGGTTTGCGGCTGTGTTGTTCGGCGCCCATGACTGGTGGTTTGCGGCTGTGTTGTTCGGCGCCCATGACTGGTGGTTTGCGGCTGTGTTGTTCAGCTTATCGGCGCCCATGACTGGTGGTTTGCGGCTGTGTTGTTCGGCGCCCATGACTGGTGGTTTGCGGCTGTGTTGTTCGGCGCCCATGACTGGTGGTTTGCGGCTGTGTTGTTCGGCGCCCATGATTGGTGGTTTGTGGCTGTGTTGTTCGGCGCCCATGACTGGTGGTTTGCGGCTGTGTTGTTCGGCGCCCATGACTGGTGGTTTGCGGCTGTGTTGATCGGCGCCCATGACTGGTGGTTTGCGGCTGTGTTGTTCGGCGCCCATGACTGGTGGTTTGCGGCTGTGTTGTTCGGCGCCCATGACTGGTGGTTTGCGGCTGTGTTGTTCAGCGCCCCTGACTGGTGGTTTGCGGCTGTGTTGCTCTTCAGATTATCGGCGAGGCCGCCAACGGTCCCATCACTCCCGCGGCGGACAAGATCCTGCAGGACAACGGTGTGCTGGTCATCCCCGACCTCTACCTGAATGCCGGTACGTGCAGCGGGGTCACCAGGGACTCTCCCGGGTCACCAGGGACTCACCTGGGTCACCAGGGACTCTCCCGGGTCACCAGGGACTCTCACGGGTCACCAGGGACTCTCCCGGGTCACCAGGGACTCTCACGGGTCACCAGGGACTCACCCGGGTCACCAGGGACTCTCACGGGTCACCAGGGACTCTCCCGGGTCATCAGGGACTCTCACGGGTCACCGGCGACTCCCCCGGGTCACCAGAGACTCTCCCGGGTCACCAGGGACTCTCCCGGGTCACCAGGGACTCACCCGGGTCGCCAGGGACTCTCCCGGGTCACCAGGGACTCTCCTGGGTCACCAGGGACTCTCACGGGTCACCAGGGACTCACCCGGGTCATCAGGGACTATCCCGGGTCATCAGGGACTATCCTGGGTCACCAGGGACTCACCCGGGTCATCAGGGACTCTCACGGGTCACCAGGGACTCACCCGGGTCATCAGGGACTATCCCGGGTCACCAGGGACTCACCCGGGTCACCAGGGACTCTCACGGGTCACCAGGGACTCTCCCGGGTCACCAGGGACTACCAGAGGTCACCGGGACTTCCCATGACGGGGGGTCACCGGGGATTCCCCTATTGCGGGTGCACCTTGGAATGCGGCTGGGTGATGTCTCAGTTTTAAGCCTTGAGCTCGCTTTTACTTCATTTTTGCATGATACCGGCTTATTCGTAAGTGTCTCAATGCTCTCATGTTAGCTGTCGCTGTTTTTTCTTCTCTGAGGTAAATATTGTTCGCTGCACCGATGTGGTGATGTGCGCGGTGACGTGTGCGGTAACGTGTGTGGTGACGTGTGTGGTGACGTGTGTGGTGGCGTGTGCGGTGACGTGTGTGGTGACGTGTGCGGGGACGTGTGCTGCGGTGACGTGTGCGGTAACGTGTGTGGTGGCGTGTGTGGTGACGTGTGTGGTGACGTGTGCGGGGACGTGTGCGGTGACGTGTGCGCCCTCCCATATCTGTCCGGCAGGCGGTGTGACCGTCTCCTACTTCGAGTGGCTGAAGAACCTGAACCACGTTAGCTACGGCCGTCTGACGTTCAAGTACGAGAAGGACTCCAACCACCACCTGCTCGGTGAGTTAAAGCGTTATACTGGGTAAATAAGTTCAAAGTTCAGCGTAGGTTTTTAAGTTAGCTTGTGTGCAGGGGTGGGGTTTTTAAGTTAGCGTGTACAGGGGTGGAAGGAGAGCTGCAGGGGAACAGGTGAAAAGTGAAACACGCTCAGCGGGCAGAAGAGGCGGGGCACAGTATAGAAGAGAACTGGGAGTTTGAAACCTGAACTGAGGTTGTAGAGAAGATGTGAGAGGCGCAAGGAAATGAGAAGGATATAGTGGAAGAGAAGAGAATGACACTAATGCTACTGTTGGGTGAGATGGAATGCAGTAATGTGTCAGCAGATCATTTTCCTAAGTAGTTAGGAATATATTTGGTGGGTTTTCTACGCTGTACGCGTGTTTTGGGTCGAGGATTAAGTCTTGTTCATCATTTTGTGTGTAGGAGAGGGGAGGAGAGGGGTTGATCGTTTCCTTATGTGGTTCTTCATGTGACATTCATTCATACTTCTACACAGAGACATATTTAATTATTGGAAGCCCTGCGATTACCTGAATTCACTGCAACAGTTACACTACTCGGTTGCAACAGTTACGCTACTCGGTGTTCTCATTGTAAATTGAGCCGTCTTAGTGTTCACTGTTTAATTTACCGTCCTATGACTTTGGATCCTGCACTTACCGGCCTGAGCCGTTCACATTTGCGTTGCCTTTTCTGTCCTGGCCGTGGGCTGACTTCGCTGCACCCTCGGCAGAGTCTGTCCAGGAATCCCTCGAGCACTACTTCACACGCAACCAGCAAGGCAAGCTCTGTTCCCGGCCTGTCATTTGTCCCACCTCGTCCTGTCCCTGTCCTGTCCCTGTCCTGTCCCTGTCCTGTCCCTGTCCTGTCCCTGTCCTGTCCCTGTCCTGTCCCTGTCCTGTCCCTGTCCTGTCCCTGTCCTGTCCCTGTCCTGTCCCTGTCCTGTCCCTGTCCTGTCCCTGTCCTGTCCCTGTCCTGTCCCTGTCCTGTCTCTGTCCTGTTTCTGTCCTGCCTCTGTCCTGTCCTGTCTCTGTCTTGGCTCTGTCCTGTCTCTGTCCTGTCTCTGTCCTGTCTCTGTCCCTGTCCCTGTCCGTCCCTGCCCTGTCCCTGCCCTGTCTCTGCCCTGTCTCTGTCCTGTCTCTGTCCTGTCTCTGTCCTGTCTCTGTCCTGTTTCTGTCCTGCCTCTGTCCTGTCCTGTCTCTGTCTTGGCTCTGTCCTGTCCCTGTCCTGTCTCTGTCCTGTCTCTGTCCTGTCCCTGTCCTGTCCCTGTCCCTGTCCCTGCCCTGTCTCTGTCCTGCCTCTGTCCTGTCTCTGTCCTGTCTCTGTCCTGTTTCTGTCCTGCCTCTGTCCTGTCCTGTCTCTGTCTTGGCTCTGTCCTGTCCCTGTCCTGTCTCTGTTCTGTCCTGTCTCTGTCCTGTCTCTGTCCTGTCTCTGTCCTGTCTCTGTCCTGTCTCTGTCCTGTCTCTGTCCTGTCTCTGTCCTGTCTCTGTCCTGTCTCTGTCCTGTCTCTGTCCTGTCTCTGTCCTGTCTCTGTCCTGTCTCTGTCCTGTCTCTGTCCTGGCTCTGTCCTGGCTCTGTCCTGGCTCTGTCCTGGCTCTGTCCTGGCTCTGTCCTGGCTCTGTCCTGGCTCTGTCCTGGCTCTGTCCTGGCTCTGTCCTGGCTCTGTCCTGGCTCTGTCCTGGCTCTGTCCTGGCTCTGTCCTGTCTCTGTCCTGTCTCTGTCCTGTCTCTGGCACGTCCCATCCTGCCTATGTCCTCACCTATCCGGTGTCCTACCCCGTGTCTTGTCCCGTCTTGTCCCGTCTTGTCCTAACCTGCCCAGTGTCTTGTCCCGTCTTGTCCTAACCTGCCCCGTGTCTTGTCCCGTCTTGTCCTAACCTGCCCCGTGTCTTGTCCCGTCTTGTCCTAACCTGCCCAGTGTCTTGTCCCGTCTTGTCCTAACCTGCCCCGTGTCTTGTCCCGTCTTGTCCTGCGCCCTGTCCCGTCCTGTCTCTGTCCTTACCTGCCCTGTGCCCCGTGTCTTGTCCCGTCTTGTCCTGCGCCCTGTCCCATCCTGTCTCTGTCCTTACCTGCCCTGTGCCCCGTGTCTTGTCCCGTCTTGTCCTGCGCCCTGTCCCATCCTGTCTCTGTCCTTACCTGCCCTGTGCCCCGTGTCTTGTCCCGTCTTGTCCTGCGCCCTGTCCCATCCTGTCTCTGTCCTTACCTGCCCTGTGCCCCGTGTCTTGTCCCGTCTTGTCCTGTGCCCTGTCCCATCCTGTCTCTGTCCTTACCTGCCCTGTGCCCCGTGTCTTGTCCCGTCTTGTCCTGCGCCCTGTCCCATCCTGTCTCTGTCCTTACCTGCCCTGTGCCCCGTGTCTTGTCCCGTCTTGTCCTGCGCCCTGTCCCGTCCTGTCTCTGTCCTTACCTGCCCTGTGCCCCGTGTCTTGTCCCGTCTTGTCCTGTGCCCTGTCCCATCCTGTCTCTGTCCTTACCTGCCCTGTGCCCCGTGTCTTGTCCCGTCTTGTCCTGCGCCCTGTCCCGTCCTGTCTCTGTCCTTACCTGCCCTGTGCCCCGTGTCTTGTCCCGTCTTGTCCTGTGCCCTGTCCCATCCTGTCTCTGTCCTTACCTGCCCTGTGCCCCGTGTCTTGTCCCGTCTTGTCCTGTGCCCTGTCCCATCCTGTCTCTGTCCTTACCTGCCCTGTGCCCCGTGTCTTGTCCCGTCTTGTCCTGTCCCCTGTCCCGTCCTGTCCCCTGTCCCGTCCTGTCTCTGTCCTTACCTGCCCTGTGCCCTGTCTGTCCCAACCTGTCTCTGTCCTTACCTGCCCTGTGCCCTGTCTGTCCCAACCTGTCTCTGTCCTTACCTGCCCTGTGCCGTGTCTGTCCCAACCTGTCCCGTCTTGTCCTGTCCCCTGTCCCGTCCTGTCCCCTGTCCCGTCCTGTCCCCTGTCCCGTCCTGTCCCCTGTCCCGTCCTGTCCCCTGTCCCGTCCTGTCCCCTGTCCCGTACTGTCCCCTGTCCCGTCCTGTCCCCTGTCCCGTCCTGTCTGTCCTTACTTGCCCTGTGCCCCGTGTCTTGTCCCGTCTTGTCCTGCGCCCTGTCCCGTCCTGTCTGTCCTAACCTGTCCTGTGCCCTGTCCCATCCTGTCTGTCCTGTGCCCGGTTCCATCCTGTCTCTGTCCTTACCTGTCCTGTACCTTGTTCGTCCTAACATGTGGCGAATATGCGGTGTGGTGAAAATACATACGCAACTATCTCGAAGTAGTGTAGCTAAATATGATTCCTATTTCACTACTCATTTGATATTTCAGCTACTTCGTTACTTACGTGTGGCCGAACTACGTTGGGCCACGCGGCGGTAAAATGTTGATCTGCCTTATTGTCGTGTCTGTGTCTGCCCCGACAGAGTCGGTCCAGGAGTCGCTGGAGCGGCGGTTCGGCCGCGTCGGTGGCAAGATTCCCATCACGCCCTCGGCGTCCTTCCAGAAGAGAATCGCCGTGAGTAGTGGGTGGATAGAGTACGAACCGGCGTCAGTGGGCGGGCCGGCACAACAATCACCTGCTTCTATGTGTCGTTTAATGAAGGTCAATACCCAACTATCTTAACACCCAAACATATCTATATCAACTTCAGACGTATGGTGTCTAATATATGTGTAGTATTTAATTGTCTGCTGCACATGCCGTGCTGTGTGATTGCTCCGCGGACACGTCCGTCCGGCGCGGCCGCCGACTGACGACTGAACGCTGCACGTGCTGTGTGATTGCAGGGTGCCTCGGAGAAGGACATCGTCCACTCTGGCCTGGACTACACGATGGAGCGCTCGGCCCGGGTGAGTAGCAGTGGCACACAGCGGCGGCGGCACCGCAACAGTGTATGCAGCTCCGGGAGGACAGCAGTGTGCAGCTCCGGGAGGACAGCAGTGTGTGTGCTCCGGGAGGACAGCAGTGTGTGCAGCTCCGGGAGGACAGCAGTGTGTGTGCTCCGGGAGGACAACAGTGTGTGCAGCTCCGGGAGGACAGCAGTGTGCAGCTCCGGGAGGACAGCAGTGTGTGTGCTCCGGGAGGACAGCAGCATGTGCAGCTCCGGGAGGACAGCAGTGTGCAGCTCCGGGAGGACAGCAGTGTGTGTGCTCCGGGAGGACAGCAGTGTGTGCAGCTCCGGGAGGACAGCAGTGTGTGCAGCTCCGGGAGGACAGCAGTGTGTGCGGCTCCGGGAGGACAGCAGTGTGTGCGGCTCCGGGAGGACAGCAGTGTGTGTGCTCCGGGAGGACAGCAGTGTGTGCAGCTCCGGGAGGACACCAATGTGTGTGCTCCGGGAGGACAGCAGTGTGTGCATCTCCGGGAGGACACCAATGTGTGTGCTCCGGGAGGACAGCAGTGTATGCAGCTCCGGGAGGACAACAGTGTGTGTGTGCTCCGGGAGGACAGCAGTGTGTGTGCTCCGGGAGGACAGCAGTGTGTGCGGCTCCGGGAGGACAGCAGTGTGTGCTTCGGGAGGACAGCAGTGTGTGCAGCTCCGGGAGGACGGCAGTGTGTGTGCTCCGGGAGGACAGCAGTGTGTGTGCTCCGGGAGGACACCAATGTGTGTGCTCCGGGAGGACAGCAGTGTGTGTGCTCCGGGAGGACAGCAGTGTGTGCAGCTCCGGGAAGACAGCAGTGTGTGCAGCTCCGGGAGGACAGCAGTGTGTGCAGCTCCGGGAGGACAGCAGTGTGTGTGCTCCGGGAGGACAGCAGTGTGTGTGCTCCGGGAGGACAGCAGTGTGCAGCTCCAGGAAGACAGCAGTGTGCAGCTCCGGGAGGACGGCAGTGTGTGTGCTCCGGGAGGACAGCAGTGTGTGTGCTCCGGGAGGACAGCAGTGTGTGTGCTCCGGGAGGACACCAATGTGTGTGCTCCGGGAGGACAGCAGTGTGCAGCTCCGGGAAGACAGCAGTGTGCAGCTCCGGGAGGACACCAATGTGTGTGCTCCGGGAGGACAGCAGTGTGTGCGGCTCCGGGAGGACAGCAGTGTGTGCAGCTCCGGGAGGACACCAATGTGTGTGCTCCGGGAGGACAGCAGTATGTGCAGCTCCGGGAGGACACCAATGTGTGTGCTCCGGGAGGACGGCAGTGTGTGGAGCTCCGGGAGGACAGCAGTGTGTGTGCTCCGGGAGGACAGCAGTGTGTGCAGCTCCGGGAGGACGGCAGTGTGTGCAGCTCCGGGAGGACAGCAGTGTGTGCAGCTCCGGGAAGACAGCAGTGTGTGCAGCTCCGGGAGGACACCAGTGTGTGTGCAGCTCCGGGAGGACAGCAGTGTGTGCAGCTCCGAGAGGACACCAATGTGTGTGCTCCGGGAGGACACCAATGGGTGTGCTCCGGGAGGACAGCATTGTGTGCAGCTCCGGGAGGACAGCATTGTGTGCAGCTCCGGGAGGACACCAATGTGTGTGCTCCGGGAGGACAGCAGTGTGTGCAGCTCCGGGAGGACACCAATGTGTGTGCTCCGGGAGGACAGCAGTGTGTGTGTGCTCCGGGAGGACAGCAGTGTGCAGCTCCGGGAGGACAGCAGTGTGCAGCTCCGGGAGGACAGCAGTGTGCAGCTCCGGGAGGACAGCAGTGTTGCAGCTCCGGGAGGACGGCAGTGTGTGCAGCTCCGGGAGGACAGCAGTGTGTGCGGCTCCGGGAAGACAGCAGTGTGTGCAGCTCCGGGAGGACAGCAGTGTGCAGCTCCGGGAAGACAGCAGTGTGCAGCTCCGGGAGGACAGCAGTGTGTGCAGCTCCGGGAGGACAGCAGTGTGTGCGGCTCCGGGAGGACAGCAGTTTGTGTGCTCCGGGAGGACACCAATGTGTGTGCTCCGGGAGGACAGCAGTCCTCCCGGAGCACACACTTGATGGGCGCTTGATAGCCTCAACGCGCTGAAGCGCCCCCCAAAAACCCCAATCACACACACGAGGACAGCAGTGTGCAGCTCCGGGAGGACACCAATGTGTGTGCTCCGGGAGGACAGCAGTGTGTGCAGCTCCGGGAGGACACCAATGTGTGTGCTCCGGGAGGACAGCAGTGTGCAGCTCCGGGAGGACAGCAGTGTGTGCAGCTCCGGGAGGACAGCAGTGTGTGCAGCTCCGGGAGGACAGCAGTGTGTGTGCTCCGGGAGGACACCAATGTGTGTGCTCTGGGAGGACAGCAGTGTGCAGCTCCGGGAGGACAGCAGTGTGTGCAGCTCCGGGAGGACAGCAGTGTGTGCAGCTCCGGGAGGACAGCAGTGTGCAGCTCCGGGAGGACAACAGTGTGTGTGCTCCGGGAGGACAGCAGTGTGTGCAGCTCCGGGAGGACAGTAGTGTGTGCAGCTCCGGGAAGACAGCAGTGTGCAGCTCCGGGAGGACAGCAGTGTGTGTGCTCTGGGAGGACAGCAGTGTGCAGCTCCGGGAGGACAGCAGTGTGTGCAGCTCCGGGAGGACACCAATGTGTGCAGCTCCGGGAGGACAGCAGTGTGTGTGCTCCGGGAGGACAGCAGTGTGTGCAGCTCCGGGAGGACACCAATGTGTGTGCAGCTCCGGGAGAACAGGTGTTTGCTTATTTTCAGATACTGGCATGTGGAGAGGAGAGGGAAGGGAGGCCATCGACACGCTCCGCCGTTAGGATGTGCCTTTCGAGAGCTGCGAAGTGCCATCACTACGAACCATCCCTTGTTGCCGATCACTAGTCCGTTGTTCGTATACAATATACCATGTATAATCAATAGCAATATGCCTCCTTCCTGACCTCTCGCATAGCATACTTTCGACTTTTCCTTCGGGCAGCTTTCGTTGGGCAGGAGTTGCCAGCTTTTGTTCATTTTTCAGAGCTTACGTAGGGTTGCTATTGTATCATTAATTCCTACTTTATGATGATTGTTGAGGTTTTAGGGCACCGCAACTGCATGATTATAGTCTGTCCGTGTCCTACTTTATCTCAAGTTTCCTACTTTATCTCAAATTTCCAACTTTTTCTCAAGTTTCCTACTTTATCTCAAGTTTCCTACTTTATCTCAAGTTTTCTACTTTATCTCCGATGTCAAGTTTCTGACTATATCCGTTAATCTGTGTCGCAGGCCATTATGAGCACGGCCTCCAAGTACAACCTGGGCCTGGACCTGCGCACCGCCGCCTACATCAACTCCATCGAGAAGATCTTCACCACCTACGCCGAGGCTGGCTTCACCTTCACGTAAACCCGCTGCCTCTCGCGGCTGGCGGGCGACGGATCGGTCGCGCCGGCCCGCTCCTACCCGCGCACCTGTTTCGCCGGCCCGCTCCTAGTCTGCCGACACGTCGTGTTGTCGTTGATCTGTCTCGGTCGTGGGCTCCTATGTCAGTGCGAGTGTGGATCATGAGGCAGATAATCGAAAGAAATGCTGTTCGAAGAGTAAGTGTATTTCTCACCCAGGAAATGTTCAACACGCGCCTTGTTGCCATGGTACGGCCCCCTATGCAGAATGTTCTCCAACCCTGCAGCAGTGGAGCCATTTGACTGAAGCGGTTTTGGGTAGAGACTGTGTTTCCACCAGTATTGCTGTTTTCATTGGCGTGGCGTTTAAATTCATTTGTTATCTTCATCTGACACGGGACGGATGGATGGAAGGACGGCTGTCCGGATGTGCGCTGAAACGTTCGCAGCGGCGAAATGAGATGCGAATCGGCTGAGCTGTCGAGCTGTGCTGCCAATAACCGGTAACGAGTGAGTAGGGTCCTGCTGTGGATAAATATAACATCTGGTAGGCCAGTTGTGTTTCAGTTACAGTGGGGAAGTGCGTGGAAGCGGCCAGTTCCATGATTCGTGCCTTCAGCTGTAAACAGAGTGCTGTTCAAGTCGTTGCGGCTCCCGCGGCCAAAAGGGCGGAACTAAATCATCCGCCAATCAGAGAACTGGGTCAGGAGGTGTGACGTCACACTTTCTGCGGCTCTCGCGGTTGCTCGGAAGCAACCGCAAAAGGACTTGGGACATAAATGGCGCGCGTTCGACAACAGTTGCGCACTGTTTTGTTCATATCGCAGCTCACTGGCGGTTGTTTAACCAAGAATGACAACTCGCAGTGACTATTAGATGTTCATGTAGTTGAGTGGCTTTGAAAAACATTCAGGGTTTCCATGAAATTGCCTATTCGTTGCGACCGTTACACACGCCATCTATCGGACGCCGTCAGCGGCCGCAAAAGTGTTGTTCAAATTAGGCCCCGCTTGTTGGCCGCGGCGGCCGCAGACCCCGTGAACAGGCCTCGGGATAAAGACGGCGACCCTGTATAACGGGTGTGCACTTAATTTCTGGACAAAGATCAATCTCCCATAACTCCGTTAGTAAATAAGCTACTGAGACAACATTTTGCTGGATGAAGGACCCATATGTATAGCACGTGTATACCAAATGTCATGCTTATAGCATAATGTTTCATTCATCATGGAAGCCCTAACCAAGACGGCTGCGCGAAATTTGGTGGCGGAATTTGTGCAGAATCACCCACATTTTCAAGAATGCAAAGTTGTAGCCCATTTCCGTGAAATGGGTGTAGCGAGGTCAACTGTCTATGCCATCATGAAAAGCCTTGAGGGAAGAGGAAATATTGAGCACAAAAGCATCGGGAAAAGACTTCGACCTGTGGTCAAGATGCCCCGTCAAAGAAGGCAGGCCCTCGTTCACGCCGCCCGTAACCACGTGGGCGTGTCCCTCCGTCTCCTGGCCAGGCGCTTCGGGATATCCCCTAGCTACGTGAGGAAAATCCTCTAAGAGGAAGGCATTAGATACCGGAAGAGGACCAAGGCCCCGCAGCCACTCCGGAGCAGCTGAAGAAGCATAAAACACGGATACGCAGACTGGCGAGGGGCACGCTCAAATCTGCAGGTTAATTCTGCGTGGTTATGGACGATGAAAGCTATTTCGTCTACGACGGCTCTGAAATGCCTGGTAACCAAGGTTTCTATGCTGGACCAGGAGATGTGCCAGAAGATGTGGAAAATCGGCCCGTCGGCAAGTTCCCGCGGAAACTGGTGTGGGTCGCCATATATCCGCGTGAGGTCTCGAAGCCTGTCATCTGCCCCAGTCGGGCTAATGTCAATGGGGACGTGTACCAGGAGAAATGCCTTGAGAAGGTGCTCTTTCCATATCTGACACACCATTACCCCCGTGGTGGATAGGTGGTCGGCCAGATCTCGCAGCCGATCACTACGCCCGTAAAACACTGGATCTCCTCGAGCGTGCGCACGTGCCATATGTCCCCCGCGAGGAAAATCCCCCCAATGTCCCCCAGCTGAGGCCCATTGAGGATTTCTGGGGCTGGATGAAGCAGGTGTACAAGGGAGGATGGAAAGCCCGAAGCGATCCAGATCTGAAGAAACGGATCCGCCGCGTGTTTCGCGAAATGGACCCGGAGGTGCTGCGCAAGATGATGGCGCGGGTGGGAGAGCGCGTGCGGGCTGCAGACCGTCACGGGGCCAGCAGCGCCCTCCACTAGTGGCTGCAGTTAGTCGGTGAATGTGACTATGTACAGGTCAAGTTTGGTCTGGATATGTTGAAATACACAGAAGTTATGGGAGATTGATCTTTGTCCAGAAATTAAGTGCACGCCCGTTATTCCGGCCGAAAAACGAACACACACAGCAGGCGTATATTTATTTTCGGAGGAATAAGTTTCTCTTGACAAAAGTTGGCTCCTCCGCAGAAGACAATTGGTTTATGGGACCCTGTGATCTTTCCACCATGGGCGGATTCTTTTGAACTCGCCACTGGAGGTAGGGAAATCCACTGCTCCACCTGCCCGGCTCGGCGGTCTGCTTGGCCACACTGCCCGGCCGCCGGTGGGCGGCTCGGTGGTCTACTTGATGGCGACACTTTTGACGGCTCCCTTTCGGATACCGAACACCTCCCCGCCGTACTTCTGCAGTTCCTTCTTTGGCTGCCGAACCTGCCGGGACATGGGCGGGACACGTCACACCGAGTTAACATCACACATATCTAACGTCACACCGAGTTAACATCACACATCTAACGTCACACCGAGCTAACATCACACATCTAACGTCACACCCAGCTAACATCACACCGATCTAACATCACATATCACGTTACACCGAGCTAACATCACACACATATAACGTCACACAGAGCTAACATCATACATATAACGTCACACCGATCTAACATCACACATATAACGTCACAACGAGCTAACATCATACATATAACGTCACACCGATCTAACATCACACATATAACGTCACAACCAGCTAACATCATATATATAACGGTCACACCGAGCTAACATCACACATCTAACGTCACACCGAGCTAACATCACATATCACGTTACACCGAGCTAACATCACACACATATAACGTCACACAGAGCTAACATCATACATATAACGTCACACCGATCTAACATCACACATATAACGTCACAACGAGCTAACATCATATATATAACGGTCACACCGATCTAACATCACATATCACGTCACATCGAGCTAACATCACACATATAACGTCACACCGAGCTAACATCACATATCACGTTACACCGAGCTAACATCACACATATAACGTCACACCGATCTAACATCACATATAACGTCACACCGAGCTAACATCATATATATATAACGGTCACACCGATCTAACATCACACATATAACGTCACAACGAGCTAACATCACACATATAACGTCACACCGATCTAACATCACATATAACGTCACACCGAGCTAACATCATATATATATAACGGTCACACCGATCTAACATCACACATATAACGTCACACCGAGCTAACATCACACATATAACGTCACACCGATCTAACATCACATATAACGTCACACCGAGCTAACATCATATATATATAACGGTCACACCGATCTAACATCACACATATAACGTCACACCGATCTAACATCACATATATAACGTCACACCGATCTAACATCACACATATAACGTCACAACGAGCTAACATCATATATATAACGTCACACAGAGCTAACATCACACATCACGTTACACCGAGCAAACATCACACATATCTAACGTCACACCGAGCTAACATCACACATATCACGTTATACCAATCAAACATCACACATCTAACGTTACACCGATCTAACATCACATATCACGTCACATCGAGCTAACATCACGCATATCACGTTATACCAATCAAACATCACACATCTAACGTCACACCGAGCTAACATCACATATCTAACGCCACACCGGGCTAACATCACACCGAGCTAACGTCACCCATATCGAGCTAACATCACGCATATCTAACGTCACACCGAGCTAACATCACACCTAACGTCACACCGAGCTAACACCACACATCTAACGTCACACCGAACCAGGGAACATCACACCGAGTCGTGGAACGTCACACCGAGCCAGGAAACGTCACACCGAGCTGACATCACATATATAACGTCACACCGAGCTAACATCACACATATAACGTCACACCGAGCTAACATCACATATAACGTCACACCGATCTAACATCACACATAACGTCACACCGATCTAACATCACACATAACGTCACCCCGAGCTAACATCACACATATAACGTCACAACGAGCTAACATCACATATAACGTCACACCGATCTAACATCACACATATCTAACGTCACACCGATCTAACATCACACATAACGTCACACCGAGCTAACATCACACATATAACGTCACAACGAGCTAACATCACATATAACGTCACACCGATCTAACATCACACATATCTAACGTCACACCGAGCTAACATCACACATATAACGGTCACACCGAGCTAACATCACATATATCTAACGTCACACCGAGCTAACATCACATATATCTAACGTCACACCGATCTAACATCACACATATCTAACGTCACACCGAGCTAACATAACATTTATAACGTCACAACAAGCTAATATCACATATCTAACGTCACACCGAGCTAACACCACACATCTAACGTCACACCGAGTCAGGCAACGTCACACCGATTCGTGGAACGTCACACCGGGCCAGGGAACGTCACGCAGAGCCGAGTCAGGGGAAGTTGCAGCGGGCGGGTAACACACCGGATTGGACCAGGAACACGCAAACCACTACTGCATCGAGAGAGCAGATTTAGGTTTTGCGTTGGACATAACAGCGACCACATCGTACCTGGCCAATGGTCACACATGGTTAGATGACTGATATCGTCCAATGACATCTCTTCCCTTCATCTGTGTACGTTCCCACCTGATACCAATGTAGTGAGATAAAAGGTGTTTAATGTAGTGAGATGAAGGTGTTTAATGTAGTGAGATAAAAGGTGTTTAATGTAGTGAGATAAAAGGTGTTTAATGTAGTGAGATGAAGGTGTTTAATGTAGTGAGATAAAAGGTGTTTAATGTAGTGAGATAAAAGGTGTTTAATGTAGTGAGATAAAAGGTGTTTAATGTAGTGAGATAAAAGGTGTTTAATGTAGTGAGATATAAGGTGTTTAATGTAGTGAGATAAAAGGTGTTTAATGTAGTGAGATAAAAGGTGTTTAATGTAGTGAGATAAAAGGTATTTAATGTAGTGAGATAAAAGGTGTTTAATGTAGTGAGATAAAAGGTGTTTAATGTAGTGAGATAAAAGGTGTTTAATGTAGTGAGATATAAGGTGTTTAATGTAGTGAGATAAAAGGTGTTTAATGTAGTGAGATAAAAGGTGTTTAATGTAGAGAGATACAAGGTGTTTAATGTAGTGAAATAAAAGGTGTGTAATGTAGTGAGATAAAATATGTGTAATGTAGTGAGGTAAAAGGTGTTTGAGGACAGTACAAATACTCGAAAAACACAAGGCCAAAGTGAACAATTTTCCTCAAGAAAGTAACTTCAACAGATCTGGCAATCATCACACTGAACCAAATGAAAGCCAGCCAGCCAGCCAAGCCAGCACAAACCACACACCCAACACACAGCCAGCCAGCCAGCCAGCCAGCCAGCCAGCCAGCCAGCCAGCCAGCCAGCCAGGCAAGCCAGCACAAACCACACACCCAACACACAGCCAGACAGCCAGCCAGCCAGCCAGCCAGCCAGCCAGCCAGCCAGCCAGCCAGGCAAGCCAGCACAAACCACACACCCAACACACAGCCAGACAGCCAGCCAGCCAGCCAGCCAGCCAGCCAGCCAGCCAGCCAGCCAGCCAGCCAGGCAAGCCAGCACAAACCACACACCCAACACACAGCCAGCCAGCCAGGCAAGCCAGCACAAACCACATACCCAACACACAGCCAGCCAGTCAGCCAAGCCAGCACAAACCACACACCCAACACACAGCCAGCCAGTCAGAAAAGCCAGCACAAACCACACACCCAACACACAGCCAGCACAAACCACACACCCAACACACAGCCAGCCAGTCAGCCAAGCCAGCACAAACCACATACCCAACACACAGCCAGCCAGTCAGCCAAGCCAGCACAAACCACACACCCAACACACAGCCAGCCAGCCAGGCAAGCCAGCACAAACCACACACCCAACACACAGCCAGCACAAACCACACACCCAACACACAGCCAGCCAGCCAGGCAAGCCAGCACAAACCACATACCCAACACACAGCCAGCCAGTCAGCCAAGCCAGCACAAACCACACACCCAACACACAGCCAGCCAGACAGCCAAGCCAGCACAAACCAAACACCCAACACACAGCCAGCCAGCCAGCCAGCCAGCCAGCCAGCCAGAAAAGCCAGCACAAACCACACACCCAACACACAGCCAGCACAAACCACACACCCAACACACAGCCAGCCAGCCAGGCAAGCCAGCACAAACCACATACCCAACACACAGCCAGCCAGTCAGCCAAGCCAGCACAAACCACACACCCAACACACAGCCAGCCAGACAGCCAAGCCAGCACAAACCAAACACCCAACACACAGCCAGCCAGCCAGCCAGCCAGCCAGCCAGAAAAGCCAGCACAAACCACACACCCAACACACAGCCAGACAGCCAGCCAAGCCAGCACAAACCACACACCCAACACACAGCCAGCCAGCCAGCCAGAAAAGCCAGCACAAACTACACACCCAACACACAGCCAGCCAGCCAGCCAGTCAGCCAAGCCAGCACAAACCAAACACCCAACACACAGCCAGACAGCCAGCCAAGCCAGCACAAACCACACACCCAACACACAGCCAGACAGCCAGAAAAGCCAGCACAAACCACACACCCAACACACAGCCAGTCAGTCAGCCAGCCAAGCCAGCACAAACCACACACCCAACACACAGCCAGACAGCCAGCCAAGCCAGCACAAACCACACACCCAACACACATCCAGCCAGCCAGAAAAGCCAGCACAAACCACACACCCAACACACAGCCAGCCAGCCAGCCAGTCAGCCAAGCCAGCACAAACCACACACCCAACACACAGCCAGACAGCCAGAAAAGCCAGCACAAACCACACACCCAACACACAGCCAGCCAGTCAGCCAAGCCAGCACAAACCAAACACCCAACACACAGCCAGCCAGCCAGGCAAGCCAGCCAGCCAGCCAGCCAGCCAGCCAGCCAGCCAAGCCAGCACAAACCACACACCCAACACACAGCCAGACAGACAGAAAGCCAGCACAAACCACACACCCAACACACAGCCAGACAGCCAGCCAAGCCAGCACAAACCACACACCCAACACACAGCCAGCCAGCCAGCCAGCCAAGCCAGCACAAACCACACACCCAACACACAGCCAGACAGACAGAAAGCCAGCACAAACCACACACCCAACACACAGCCAGCCAGCCAGGCAAGCCAGCACAAACCACACACCCAACACACAGCCAGACAGCCAGAAAAGCCAGCACAAACCACACACCCAACACACAGCCAGCCAGCCAGCCAAGCCAGCACAAACCAGCACAAACCACACACCCAACACACAGCCAGACAGTCAGCCAAGCCAGCACAAACCACACACCCAACACACAGCCAGCCAGTCAGCCAAGCCAGCACAAACCACACACCCAACACACAGCCAGACAGTCAGCCAGAAAAGCCAGCACAAACCACACACCCAACACACAGCCAGCCAGGCAAGCCAGCACAAACCAAACACCCAACACACAGCCAGCCAGCCAGCCAAGCCAGCACAAACCACACACCCAACACACAGACAGACAGCCAGAAAAGCCAGCACAAACCACACACCCAACACACAGCCAGCCAGCCAGCCAAGCCAGCACAAACCACACACCCAACACACAGCCAGCCAGCCAGCTAGCTAGCCAGCCAGCCAGCCAGCCAGCCAGCCAGCCAGCCAGCCAGCCAGCCAGCCAGCCAGCCAGCCAGCCAGCCAGCCAGCCAGCCAGCCAGCCAGCCAGCCAGCCAGCCAGCCAGCCAGCCAGCCAGCCAGCCAGCCAGCCAGCCAGCCAGCCAGCCAGCCAGCCAGCCAGCCAGCCAGCCAGCCAGCCAGCCAGCCAGCCAGCCAGCCAGCCAGCCAGCCAGCCAGCCAGCCAGCCAGCCAGCCAGCCAGCCAGCCAGCCAGCCAGCCAGCCAGCCAGCCAGCCAGCCAGCCAGCCAGCCAGCCAGCCAGCCAGCCAGCCAGCCAGCCAGCCAGCCAGCCAAGCCAGCACAAACCACACACCCAACACACAGCCAGCCAGCCAGCCAGCCAGCCAGCCAGCCAGCCAGCCAGCCAGCCAGCCAGCCAGCCAGCCAGCCAGCCAGCCAGCCAGCCAGCCAGCCAGCCAGCCAGCCAGCCAGCCAGCCAGCCAGCCAGCCAGCCAGCCAGCCAGCCAAGCCAGCACAAACCACACACCCAACACAAAGCCAGCACAAACCACACACCCAACACACAGCCAGCCAGCCAGCCAGCCAGACAAGCCAGCACAAACCACACACCCAACACCCAGCCAGCCAGCCAGCCAGCCAGAAAAGCCAGCACAAACCACACACCCAACACACAGCCAGCCAGCCAGCCAAGCCAGCACAAACCACACACCCAACACACAGCCAGCCAGCCAGCCAGCCAGAAAAGCCAGCACAAACCACACACCCAACACACAGCCAGCCAGCCAGGCAAGCCAGCACAATCCACACACCCAACACACAGCCAGCCAGCCAGAAAAGCCAGCACAAACCACACACCCAACACACAGCCAGCCAGCCAGCCAGAAAAGCCAGCACAAACCACACACCTAACACACAGCCAGCCAGCCAGACAGCCAAGCCAGCACAAACCACACACCCAACACACAGCCAGACAGACAGAAAGCCAGCACAAACCACACACCCAACACACAGCCAGACAGCCAGCCAAGCCAGCACAAACCACACACCCAACACACAGCCAGACAGCCAGCCAAGCCAGCACAAACCACACACCCAACACACAGCCAGTCAGCCAGGCAAGCCAGCACAAACCACACACCCAACACACAGCCAGCCAGCCAGCCAGCCAGCCAGCCAGCCAGCCAGCCAGCCAGCCAGCCAAGCCAGCACAAACCACACACCCAACACACAGCCAGCCAGCCAGCCAAGCCAGCACAAACCACACACCCAACACACAGCCAGCCAGTCAGCTAAGCCAGCACAAACCACACACCCACCACACAGACAGACAGACAGACAGACAGAAAGCCAGCACAAACCACACACCCAACACACAGCCAGTCAGTCAGCCAGCCAAGCCAGCACAAACCACACACCCAACACACAGCCAGACAGCCAGCCAAGCCAGCACAAACCACACACCCAACACACAGCCAGCCAGCCAGACAGACAGAAAAGCCAGCACAAACCACACACCCAACACACAGCCAGCACAAACCACACACCCAACACACAGCCAGCCAGTCAGCTAAGCCAGCACAAACCACACACCCACCACACAGACAGACAGACAGACAGACAGAAAGCCAGCACAAACCACACACCCACCACACAGCCAGCCAGCCAGAAAAGCCAGCACAAACCACACACCCAACACACAGCCAGCCAGCCAGCCAAGCCAGCACAAACCACACACCCAACACACAGCCAGCACAAACCACACACCCAACACACAGCCAGACAGACAGAAAGCCAGCACAAACCACACACCTAACACACAGCCAGTCAGCCAGGCAAGCCAGCACAAACCACACACCCAACACACAGCCAGACAGTCAGCCAAGCCAGCACAAACCACACACCCAACACACAGCCAGCCAGCCAGCCAGCCAGCCAGCCAGCCAGCCAGCCAGCCAGCCAAGCCAGCACAAACCACACACCCAACACACAGCCAGCCAGCCAGCCAAGCCAGCACAAACCACACACCCAACACACAGCCAGCCAGTCAGCTAAGCCAGCACAAACCACACACCCACCACACAGACAGACAGACAGACAGACAGAAAGCCAGCACAAACCACACACCCAACACACAGCCAGTCAGTCAGCCAGCCAAGCCAGCACAAACCACACACCCAACACACAGCCAGACAGCCAGCCAAGCCAGCACAAACCACACACCCAACACACAGCCAGCCAGCCAGCCAGCCAGAAAAGCCAGCACAAACCACACACCCAACACACAGCCAGCCAGCCAGCCAGAAAAGCCAGCACAAACCACACACCCAACACACAGCCAGCCAGCCAGCCAAGCCAGCACAAACCACACACCCAACACACAGCCAGCCAGCCAGGCAAGCCAGCCAGCCAGCCAGCCAGCCAGCCAGCCAGCCAGCCAGCCAAGCCAGCACAAACCACACACCCAACACACAGCCAGCCAGCCAGACAGACAGAAAAGCCAGCACAAACCACACACCCAACACACAGCCAGTCAGTCAGCCAGCCAAGCCAGCACAAACCACACACCCAACACACAGCCAGACAGCCAGCCAAGCCAGCACAAACCACACACCCAACACACAGCCAGCCAGCCAGCCAGCCAGAAAAGCCAGCACAAACCACACACCCAACACACAGCCAGCCAGCCAGCCAGAAAAGCCAGCACAAACCACACACCCAACACACAGCCAGCCAGCCAGCCAAGCCAGCACAAACCACACACCCAACACACAGCCAGCCAGCCAGGCAAGCCAGCCAGCCAGCCAGCCAGCCAGCCAGCCAAGCCAGCACAAACCACACACCCAACACACAGCCAGCCAGCCAGACAGACAGAAAAGCCAGCACAAACCACACACCCAACACACAGCCAGCACAAACCACACACCCAACACACAGCCAGCCAGTCAGCTAAGCCAGCACAAACCACACACCCACCACACAGACAGACAGACAGACAGACAGAAAGCCAGCACAAACCACACACCCACCACACAGCCAGCCAGCCAGCCAGCCAGCCAGCCAGCCAGCCAAGCCAGCACAAACCACACACCCAACACACAGCCAGACAGCCAGTCAGTCAGCCAAGCCAGCACAAACCACACACCCAACACACAGCCAGCCAGCCAGCCAGCCAGCCAGACAAGCCAGCACAAACCACACACCCAACACACAGCCAGCCAGCCAGCCAGCCAGCCAGCCAGCCAGCCAAGCCAGCACAAACCACACACCCAACACACAGCCAGACAGCCAGGCAAGCCAGCACAAACCACACACCCAACACACATCCAGCCAGCCAGCCAAGCCAGCACAAACCACACACCCAACACACAGCCAGACAGTCAGAAAAGCCAGCACAAACCACACACCCAACACACAGCCAGACAACCAGCCAGACAGCCAGAAAAGCCAGCACAAACCACATACCCAACACACAGCCAGCCAGCCAGAAAAGCCAGCACAAACCACACACCCAACACACAGCCAGCCAGTCAGAAAAGCCAGCACAAACCACACACCCAACACAAAGCCAGACAGCCAGGCAAGCCAGCACAAACCACACACCCAACACACAGCCAGACAGCCAGCCAAGCCAGCACAAACCACACACCCAACACACAGCCAGCACAAACCAAACACCCAACACACAGCCAGCCAGCCAGACAAGCCAGCGCAAACCACACACCCAACACACAGCCAGACAGCCAGAAAAGCCAGCACAAACCACATACCCAACACACAGCCAGCCAGTCAGCCAAGCCAGCACAAACCACACACCCACCACACAGCCAGCACAAACCACACACCCAACACACAGCCAGCACAAACCACACACCCACCACACAGCCAGACAGACAGAAAGCCAGCACAAACCACACACCCAACACACAGACAGACAGCCAGCCAAGCCAGCACAAACCACACACCCAACACACAGCCAGCCAGTCAGCCAAGCCAGCACAAACCACACACCCAACACACAGCCAGCCAGTCAGCCAAGCCAGCACAAACCACACACCCAACACACAGCCAGCCAGCCAGCCAGCCAAGCCAGCACAAACCACACACCCAACACACAGCCAGACAGCCAGCCAAGCCAGCACAAACCACACACCCAACACACAGCCAGCCAGCCAGCCAAGCCAGCACAAACCACACACCCAACACACAGCCAGCCAGCCAGAAAAGCCAGCACAAACTACACACCCAACACACAGCCAGCTAGTCAGAAAAGGCTCCAAAAACCACACCCAAACTGGATAACAGGTCTCGGATCGCTTGGCAGAGCAAGCGCCCTCTGCGGCACTAACCAGACTGCGTCGCTTCTTGAGGGCGCGCTTGAACTTCTCCTTGTGCTTGACGCGCGGGTTGCGGCTCTCGCGGTTACGTTTCGGCATGAGGCCCTTGTTCTTGGCCATCTGGTAGGTGATGCTGCGCTTCTGGTCCGGCTCCAGCTCCGCCTGCCCGTCAGCGCCTGCCGCCTCCGGACCGCCGGCCTGGTGAACACGGTGTTGGATGATGATGATGATGATGATTGAGGCTTGAGCGGTCGCACTCAAGGTCAGGTGACGTCAGAGGGCGGGGCGGACCGTGTCCAGGTATGTCAGGCACGTACAACTTTCGCTTCTAAATTCTGCCGGACGCCAGGAATTGCTTGATCGGGTGGTGGGGTCAGGGCCTGCGCAACAAGCTATGCTAAGCGCGGGGCCTGACCTCGGAAATCCATCCATTCAAAAAACATTCGGACTAAAAAAAAGAAGAAAAAAAAGCGCCACAACTACCAAGGTTTTACACCTAACGGATGGATAACGGACTCACAACAGAACACAAATGACCAGAAACGCTGAAATTCAAAGGCAATGAGGTGCACAGGAAAATAAAGCATACCTCTCAAGTTAGGGATAATCCGTAATAAGAAAGAAGGTAGGTACTCCCAAGCGGATTCCCTCAGAAGTGGTGCAGACAGTGCAGCGTCAATGTAATGGGCACAACCTCGTAACGATGAACACCTGTAGTAATTAAGGACATCATTCTCAATACTGCAGTACAATACCTCCTACACAATTACTCTACCACGACGTATACCTGGTACCGGTCCGGTGACCTGGACCTGGTCCTGTGACCTGGTCCTGTGACCTGGTCCTGTGACCTGGTCCTGTGACCTGGTCCTGTGACCTGACCCTGTGACCTGGTCCTGTGACCTGACCCTGTGACCTGGTCCTGTGACCTGGTCCTGTGACCTGACCCTGTGACCTGGTCATGTGACCTGGACCCGGTCCTGTGACCTGGTCCTGTGACCTAGTCCTGTGACCTGGTCATGTGACCTGGTCATGTGACCTGGTCATGTGACCCGGTCCTGTGACCTGGTCCTGTGATCTGGACCCGGTCCTGTGACCTGGTCCTGTGATCTGGACCTGGTCCTGTGACCTGACCCTGTGACCTGGTCATGTGACCTGGACCTGGTCCTGTGACCTGACCCTGTGACCTGGTCCTGTGACCTGACCCTGTGACCTGGTCCTGTGACCTGACCCTGTGACCTGGTCATGTGGCCTGGACCCGGTCATGTGACCTGGTCCTGTGACCTGGTCCTGTGACCTGGTCCTGTGACCTAGTCCTGTGATCTGACCCTGTGACCTGGTACCGGTCCGGTGACCTGGACCTGGTCCTGTGATCTGATCCTGTGACCTGACCCTGCGACCTGTGACCCCGCCTCACCTGGTACTCGCCGGGCCGGTCCTTCTTTCTGAACGGCGTCAGCGGGTTGTGGCGCGCCTGTCCCGCCTGGCGACGTTCGGTGAACGTGGGACCGGCCGCCTCCTGCCGGCAAAAACACGGTCACAAACGGGCCGGACTAAATGTCGGGGGCAAGTTGGGGATAACTTGGCAACATCTTGCACAGCGGTGGAGGGAAAACGCCGACTGGGAAACTTTTTGTCGCTTTGTATTCTCGACAAGCAACTTGGGGAAAACTCGGGATTCCCTGCTTAGGTTCTGCGTGGGAATAGAGAATACCTCGAATAACTCGAGTACACAGAGTATAGGGGTGCTCCTTTACACAAATAATATGCTGACCAAATTTGGTCCCCCTACTTTGAGTTTTGGTCCCCCCCCCCCTCCCGAGCCTCCCATAAGTCAACCCAAAACCCCTACCCAAAAGTCAAAAATAAAAGTCGTCCTGCAAACCTCCGCGTGTGCTCATTTTAGAGATCTTGTTGAGTAGAATACACTTTTATACAGTAGAAATGCTCTAAATTGAAACGTTTTCGTTCCGAGTCATAAACCTCTAAACAAAAAGAAGCTTTACAGTACTGTACACTAAAGCTTGGTTTTGTTAGAGGTTTATGACTCATTGAACGAAAACTATATACTTTAGAGCATTTCGACTGTATAAAAGTGTATTCTACTCAACAAGAGCTTTCAAATGAGCACACGCGGAGGTCTGTACGACTTTTATTTTTGACTTTTAGGTAGGGGTCACCGACTTATGAAGGCCCGGGGAGGTGGGGGGACCAAAACTCAAAGGAGGGCGACACAATTTGGTCAGCATATTCTGTGTGTAAATGAGCACCCCGTTTTGGATGGGCAGCTTGCACGGACAAGTTGTGTTGGTAAGACAGCCTAATGCACACTGACCGGACTGAGATTGCCTGTCTGTGTTGTGTCGCCACCGCGGCACCGTGCCCACCTTCTCCGCTGCCAGTTTCCGCTTCTCCTGCTCCAGGGCGTCGATCTCCATAGTCAGTGCTGCCAACTGGCTGTCCACTGCCGAACCAGCAGTACCTGCGGCCGCCGCCGGGCGGCGTTTGTTCACCTTCAGCCTTGTGGCGCCGGCAGCGGGCGGCGGCTGGTCGGCGGACCACGGCGCCGAGAGGCTGCTCAGCTCCGCGCCGTCAGCCAGCAGCTGACAGACGCGGCCCAGCTGCGGAGACATCACCTGACGGACACGGGACACCGTCAGCCAGCAGCTGACAGACGCGGCCCAGCTGCGGAGACATCACCTGACGGACACGGGACACCCTCAGCCAGCAGCTGACAGACGCGGCCCAGCTGCGGAGACATCACCTGACGGACACGGGACACCGTCAGCCAGCAGCTGACAGACGCGGCCCAGCTGCGGAGACATCACCTGACGGACACGGGACACCGTCAGCCAGCAGCTGACAGACGCGGCCCAGCAGCTGACAGACGCTGCCGAGTCGACATTATTTTAGCAACTCCGACTCCGGCCTGAAAAAATCGACTCCGACTCCGGCCTATATCCGTTCTCCAACCGCATGCTAAGCAATATCTGCAATGCCATCTATTTGTTTCCGTTTGTTTTTAGTATGGAGAACAATGCTACGCCGCCCTAGCACGGGCGCGGCGTGCCGGCCGCGCGTCCAGCCCAGTCTCGCTCGCCTGCAGGCGGCGGAATACAATGACGATAAGAACGCGAGACCGGTAACACTAGATATGCCTCGTCGAGACGCGCCCGACATTGCGCAGCACGACATATCTGGTTCACAGCATACCTTGACCCGAGGTCAAATTTTGAATTTGACTTTGGTAACCTGGGCGCCGTGTGACCGTAAGAGTCGGTGCGTCCAAATCCCCAATCATCATCAGATGACGTACACATTATTGCCCTATTTTCATCAGGCGCAAATCTACCGCTAGTTGAGTAAACTTTCCACTCGATTCATTTTCCACTAATTTTCTTTCGAAAGGGATGTAAAGTTAATGTCCCTGGACGGACGATTATTCCACCGACCAAAGTAATCGCCAATTGCAAAAAAAGTAGACTCCGACTCCGGGCCGGAGTCGGAGTCGGTAAGATTTTAGCGACTCCGACCAAAACTGCCGACTCAGACCGACTCAGACTTCGACTTCGACTTCGACTTCGACTTCGACTTCGACTCCGACTCCGACTCCGACTCCGACTCCGACACCGACTCCGACTCCGACTCCGACTCCGACTCCGACTCCGACTCCGACTCCGACTCCGACTCCGCAGCCCTGGACCTGACAATTGACCTCAAGCTAACCATTTGTAGTATACTTTAGATGCGCCTCTCATTGAGAGGTTTCGAATGCCGCCTTGCGCGTCTCGCTGCGATCATTGGTTTGGAAGATAACCAGGGGCGATATTCGCTCGCCCGCCCACCCCCCTCCACCCAGTCAATGGCGTTCGGCTGAGACCCAGTAAATGGCGGGTTAAAGGCGTCACAATTGTTACATGGCGCCCATAATGAATCGGCCGCTATGGATCTGCGGGCGCCAGCGGGTCTCCATACCTGATCTGCGGGCGCCAGCGGGTCTCCATACCTGATCTGCGGGCGCCAGCGGGTCTCCATACCTGATCTGCGGGCGCCAGCGGCTCTCCATACCTGATATGTACCTCCAGCGGGTCTCCATACCTGATCTGTACCTCCAGCGGGTCTCCATACCTGATCTGCGGGCGCCAGCGGGTCTCCATACCTGATCTGCGGGCGCCAGCGGGTCTCCATACCTGATCTGCGGGCGCCAGCGGGTCTCCATACCTGATCTGCGGGCGCCAGCGGGTCTCCATACCTGATCTGCGGGCGCCAGCGGGTCTCCATACCTGATCTGCGGGCGCCAGCGGGTCTCCATACCTGATCTGTACCTCCAGCGTGTCTCCATACCTGATCTGCGGGCGCCAGCGGGTCTCCATACCTGATCTGCGGGCGCCAGCGGGTCTCCATACCTGATCTGCGGGCGCCAGCGGGTCTCCATACCTGATCTGCGGGCGCCAGCGGGTCTCCATACCTGATCTGCGGGCGCCAGCGGGTCTCCATACCTGATCTGTATCTCCAGCGGGTCTACATACCTGATCTGCGGGCGCCAGCGGGTCTCCATACCTGATCTGTACCTCCAGCGGGTCTCCATACCTGATCTGCGGGCGCCAGCGGGTCTCCATACCTGATCTGCGGGTGCCAGCGGGTCTCCATACCTGATCTGTACCTCCAGCGGGTCTCCATACCTGATCTGCGGGCGCCAGCGGGTCTCCATACCTGATCTGCGGGCGCCAGCGGGTCTCCATACCTGATCTGTACCTCCAGCGGGTCTCCATACCTGATCTGCGGGCGCCAGCGGGTCTCCATACCTGATCTGCGGGCGCCAGAGTGTGCAGCAGTTTTCCGTACTGGGCGATACGCCTCATCACCGGGTGGGTGTCGGTGGGCCGCCGCTCGGCGCGCATCGTCAGGTAGTGGCTGATGTTGAGGCAGTACAGCAGCAGCAGCCGCCGCCGAGCCGTGACGTAGCTGGTGCCCGCCCCGGCGGCCACCTTACCCTGCTGCACCTATCCGAAGCAAAACAAAAGAGGTCAGGTCTGTCCTGTCTGACACAGTGGGGCGCAGAGGTCAGCTGATTTGGGCTCTCGGGGGCACCGGGAGCCTGGTCACGAGGCACACAGCTGAGTATGGTAAACAGAGCAGAGTATGGTAAACAGAGCAGAGTATGGTAAACAGAGCAGAGTATGGTAAACAGAGCAGAGTATGGTAAACAGCGCAGAGTATGGTAAACAGAGCAGAGTATGGTAAACAGAGGCGAGTATGGTAAACAGAGGCGAGTATGGTAAACAGCGCAGAGTATGGTAAACAGAGCAGAGTATGGTAAACAAAGCAGAGTATGGTAAACAGCGCAGAGTATGGTAAACAGCGCAGAGTATGGTAAACAGAGCAGAGTATGGTAAACAGAGCAGAGTATGGTAAACAGAGCAGAGTATGGTAAACAGAGCAGAGTATGGTAAACAGAGCAGAGTATGGTAAACAGAGCAGAGCATGGTAAACAACAGAGTATGGTAAACAGCGCAGAGTATGGTAAACAGAGCAGAGTATGGTAAACAGAGCAGAGTATGGTAAACAACAGAGTATGGTAAACAGCGCAGAGTATGGTAAACAGAGCAGAGTATGGTAAACAGCGCAGAGTATGGTAAACAGTACAGAGTATGGTAAACACAGCCGAGCTGCAGTACCGGCCTGTCCTGACTGGTCACTAACCAGTGTGTGGATGGGTTCCAGCACGGTGGTCAGCTCGGTGCAGCGCGTGCGGAACTCCTCCACCAGGGGCAGCAGCTCGGGACACTGTTTGCGCAGCAGCTCCAGGCGCTCTGCCCGCGACAGGCCGCTGGTGTCCAGAGGGATCGCCTCCGCGTCGGCCACCAACGCCGACGACGGGGCCGCCTGCCGACACGAAATATGCACCAAATATGTTATCGAAACATCCACCAAATATGTCATCGAAACATCCACCAAATATGTCATCGAAACATCCACCAAATATGTCATCGAAAAATCCACCAAATATGCCATCGAAACATCCACCAAATATGTCATCGAAACACTCACGAAGAATTGTATCGAAACATCCACGAAATATGTCATCGAAACATCCACGAGATATGTCATCAAAATATCCGTGAAATAGTTTATCGAAACATCCACGCAACAATTCCATCGAAACATACACTCAATATTTCCTCGAAATATCCGCGAAATATTTCATCGAAACATTCACCGGGGATACGACAGCCATTGTTGTGCTTTGTCGCGATATCTGTTTGGACCGATAGAATCGCTGTTGGATTTTGTATAGGGCTCTTTTTGGATCAGGGATCCGTTTATGGCGGTTCATGCATGCGTCTGCCTCGGATATATAATGCAAAAGGGATGGACGGAGTCCCAGAAACCTCGACAAAACACCTTCCTCTTGAATATGACCCACCGACGCACCTCACTCAACTCCCGGCGTGAAATATGTATTTGATAAAAATCCTACCATACGGAATTTGTCGTACGAACAAGCAACAACCTCTTGAATTTCAGTAGCACCTCCAATGTCACTACCAAGCAAAGCATCCTCAGCAAAAGCCACACCTTGACACGCCCCCCTCTCCCTGATAGATAGGTTAGCGATACACAGCGGCCACCGGTGCTGAGGCCGGTCCGGTGGTCAGATGGTGAGGGCCTTTACGACTACGTGACTGTTTCCTTTATCGTCGAGTGAGGCCGGTCCGGTGGTCAGATGGTGAGGGCCTTTACGACTACGTGACTGTTTCCTTTATCGTCGAGTGAGGCCGGTCCGGTGGTCAGATGGTGAGGGCCTTTACGACTACGTGACTGTTTCCTTTATCGTCGAGTGAGGCCGGTCCGGCGGTCAGATGGTGAGGGCCTTTACGACTACGTGACTGTTTCCTTTATCGTCGAGTGAGGCCGGTCCGGTGGTCAGATGGTGAGGGCCTTTACGACTACGTGACTGTTTCCTTTATCGTCGAGTGAGGCCGGTCCGGTGGTCAGATGGTGAGGGCCTTTACGACTACGTGACTGTTTCCTTTATCGTCGAGTGAGGCCGGTCCGGTGGTCAGATGGTGAGGGCCTTTACGACTACGTGACTGTTTCCTTTATCGTCGAGTGAGGCCGGTCCGGTGGTCAGATGGTGAGGGCCTTTACGACTACGTGACTGTTTCCTTTATCGTCGAGTGAGGCCGGTCCGGTGGTCAGATGGTGAGGGCCTTTACGACTACGTGACTGTTTCCTTTATCGTCGAGTGAGGCCGGTCCGGTGGTCAGATGGTGAGGGCCTTTACGACTACGTGACTGTTTCCTTTATCGTCGAGTGAGGCCGGTCCGGTGGTCAGATGGTGAGGGCCTTTACGACTACGTGACTGTTTCCTTTATCGTCGAGTGAGGCCGGTCCGGCGGTCAGATGGTGAGTGCCTTTACGACTACGTGACTGTTTCCTTTATCGTCGAGTGAGGCCGGTCCGGCGGTCAGATGGTGAGGGCCTTTACGACTACGTGACTGTTTCCTTTATCGTCGAGTGAGGCCGGTCCGGTGGTCAGATGGTGAGGGCCTTTACGACTACGTGACTGTTTCCTTTATCGTCGAGTGAGGCCGGTCCGGCGGTCAGATGGTGAGGGCCTTTACGACTACGTGACTGTTTCCTTTATCGTCGAGTGAGGCCGGTCCGGTGGTCAGATGGTGAGGGCCTTTACGACTACGTGACTGTTTCCTTTATCGTCGAGTGAGGCCGGTCCGGCGGTCAGATGGTGAGGGCCTTTACGACTACGTGACTGTTTCCTTTATCGTCGAGTGAGGCCGGTCCGGCGGTCAGATGGTGAGTGCCTTTACGACTACGTGACTGTTTCCTTTATCGTCGAGTGAGGCCGGTCCGGTGGTCAGATGGTGAGGGCCTTTACGACTACGTGACTGTTTCCTTTATCGTCGAGTGAGGCCGGTCCGGTGGTCAGATGGTGAGGGCCTTTACGACTACGTGACTGTTTCCTTTATCGTCGAGTGAGGCCGGTCCGGCGGTCAGATGGTGAGGGCCTTTACGACTACGTGACTGTTTCCTTTATCGTCGAGTGAGGCCGGTCCGGTGGTCAGATGGTGAGGGCCTTTACGACTACGTGACTGTTTCCTTTATCGTCGAGTGAGGCCGGTCCGGCGGTCAGATGGTGAGGGCCTTTACGACTACGTGACTGTTTCCTTTATCGTCGAGTGAGGCCGGTCCGGCGGTCAGATGGTGTGGGCCTTTACGACTACGTGACTGCTTCCTTTATCGTCAGGTCTCTCACGTCGACCTCAGTGAGGGAACCGAATAACCTCGCCAGTAGTCAGACTCGAACCCTGAACCCATAGATTCCGAGCCGAACGCTCTACCAGCCGAGCGATGCGGGCGGCGCTCGCCGACCCACCGGTTTGACTGTGGCCACACCGAACTGCAGCTCGTCCTGCTGCAGCTGCTCGGCGAGGCGGCGCTGAATGGCGCGCGCCTCGCGCTCCTCCAGCTCGGCCACCTCGAGCGTCTCCTCGCGCGTGGCGCCGCGCCAGTCCTCGTCCACGTAGTCGGCGCTGTAGTAGGAGGCCTTCCGCTTCCCCCAGCCGCCAGACAGATCGTCCCCGTCCGCCTCCGCCGCATCTGGCCAATCACAGACGGAGGCCGGTCATCGCTGGCCAATCACAGACGGAGGCCGGTCATCGCTGGCCAATCACAGACGGAGGCCGGTCATCGCTGGCCAATCACAGACGGGGGCCGGTTATCGCTGGCCAGTCACAGACGGAGGCCGGTCATCGCTGGCCAATCACAGACGGAGGCAGGTCATCGCTAGCCAATCACAGACGGGGGTGTTCATCACTGGCCAATCACAGACGGAGCCTGGTCATCGCTGACCAATCAGGGGCGTGGTATGGTGATGACTGACCAATCAGAGGAGTGGGATGGTGATGGCTGGCCAATCAGAGGCGTGACATAGTGATGACTGACCAACTGGAGATGGAGGTTAGTAATCGGTGGTCAATTTAATACCTTAAATGGTAATGAAAACGTTACACAGCTTTCAGTTATACTGTTGGATATGAAGAAGGGGAATGACTCGGATTTGTCTGTATTGTTTAAGTTCCTGGAATAATTTTGTAAGCATTTAAGACATTCCCAATAGTGATGTATGTCTGGTTGACATAAAACACACTGTGATGCTGCTAAGTTTCACCAATTTAGCAGCAGGTGCCGTTCATAAATTGCATTACACTAGGAGGGGAGGGCTGGGTTTTCATCTCCAGTGCACTCACCGTCCGGTGGTTCCTCGCCGTCCAACACCCCCAGCGACGCCGTCTGGTCGTACTCGCCGTCACTGGCAGAGTCGTCATCGTCGAACGCCAGCACCTCTGCCGGCGCCCGGCGGCGGTCAGCGGCGCGGGCCGGCTCCGCACCGCCCCCGGCGCCCAGCAGCGCCCTCTCGCGGGACAGCTCAAACTCGTCGAGTTGGTCGCGCATCTCGTGCTCGTCCAGGTCGCCCCTGATGAGAACATCATCGGAGGGGTCGTGGTCGGCGGCGCCGGCGGCGGCCGGCCTGGAGCGTCCCTTCTTCTTGCCCATGGCTGCGGCGGCGGCTGGGTGGCCGGTCTGCTGTCCTGCTGGCCTGTTGTCCTGCTGGCCCGACCGCCGGCAGGTGGCGGTCAGCTGCTAGCCTTCTGTGATCTGTATATGCTACGGCAGCTGGCAGTGTTGCTAGCAGTTGATGTCACCACCTATCTGTGCTGTATACTATCAGCTGATCTGTCGCTCCTGTCACCTGTAACAACACCATACAGGTAGAGCTGAAATGCACGCAGCAATATGAGAGAAAACCGACACAAGATGCGTACACAAGATCACCATTTCACATACAGGTAAGGTAAAACCGACACAGCAATATGAGAGAAAACCGACACAAGATGCGTACACAACATCACCATTTGACATACAGGTAAGGTAAAACCGACACAGCAATATGAGAGAAAACCGACACAAGATGCGTACACAACATCACCATTTGACATACAGGTAAGGTAAAACCGACACAGCAATATGAGAGAAAACCGACACAAGATGCGTACACATCACCATTTGACATACAGGTAAGGTAAAACCGACACAGCAATATGAGAGAAAACCGACACAAGATGCGTACACAACATCACCATTTGACATACAGGTAAGGTAAAACCGACACAGCAATATGAGAGAAAACCGACACAAGATGCGTACACAACATCACCATTTGACATACAGGTAAGGTAAAACCGACACAGCAATATGAGAGAAAACCGACACAAGATGCGTACACAAGATCACCATCTGACAGTCTATGTAACAAGGGCGTCGCCGTAGGGGGGGGGGGGGGAGGGTGGGAGGGGACGGGGGGGAAGACATTAAGTCCATACTATGTTCGGAAATATTGCAGGTTTCAATATCATAAAAGCATTTGGGAAAAGTATCAGTGCAATGGAAGAATGGAAGGGGATTGACCCCCCAGTTTTGGAGACATAAGTCCATACTTTGTTCGGAAATATTGCAGGTTTCAATATCATAAAAGCATTTAGGAAGAGTATCAGTGCAATGGAAGAATGGAGTGATCAGGACGATATTTTTACTTTTCTTGAGGGAAGTTGATAGGAATTTAAATGGAATTTTGGTAGCAGAAAAACGGGCATATTATGGCATTAATGTGCCCTATTTGTTGTTTAGGAACACTTTGTGCTTGCTGAAAGGAAACACCGGCAGATAGTTTTACGACATGAACGTTTTAGTGTGCAAGTTTTCAGTCACTTCGACTGAATAGCTGCAAAAAAGTAAGCTTCTGAAAATCATGGCTACGGTATGCTCATATGCTCATATGTATTTGTTTTGCCTAGTTGACGGAAGACCTCGCTCCGCTCTATAATCAAACCGTTTATGCCGGGTCCTGACCTAGGAAATATATCCATTCAAAAGCTTCGGACTAAATTTATAAAATAAAATATGCAAGCCATTTCGTTCGTTCAAGTTCTGCCCAAATGCGTTCAAAGTTTGCAAACCGAGGTAGTTTTCGGATAACTACTTCATCCGTCACTCTAAGTACATGAGTTACTTCATCCGCATCCGTCTCGGCCAGTCGTCCACACACGACTACCCCGCACAACGAGCCAGCGGCAGTCACCGGTTCCGGGGCGATCCGTCCTCCTGGTACAGTTACGGGCACCCCGGGTCGGCCAGCATGCAGAACAGTGAAATGCGCAGAGCTTATGAAGAAGATAGAAAAAAACACGCCAGTGACGTTGCCTTGTATCGCACCACCGACCTCCTAAATATCTATGAAACCCCTGACTCTGACCCCCATGACCACTGAGCCAGTGTTTCCCGAAAGCAAAAAAGCCAGGCCAGTGGCAGCCGGGTGGCGCATATAAGTTCTGATATTCACGGCATATTAATTTAATAATTATAATTGCAGTCTATTGTGATCATGGATCGACGCAAAATTTGCCTACGATAGAGCGACCCTAGCCAGTGTTGGATTTTGTGTTTCATGACCTGGTCCCGGAGTAAAAATCCACATGTGGAGAGCAAGATTTTCTTGTTAGGAAAATTAACATTTTCATTTTTTGATAAAGTATTTTACTTGGAAAGTAGAAACTCCTGATTTTAATAGATATTACATCCTTGTGGGGAAATTGGAATGTTATTTTAACTACAATGTCGGTAATATCAGGTGAAAAGAGAGCAAACTTCCAGAACAAAATGAAGAGAGCAAAATTCTTTGGACCCAAAAAGTCCAAAAGGACCATACATCTAACATGCCAAATGTCGCTGTTTTGACTACAATGTGCGAGGAGTTAACATGCGATAAGCAATCGGATGACATCCGAACGGACAGGTGGCTGCCACTTCTTATAATTAGTATGAAATACTTTATATGTAACACGAATAACTAGGATATGTATCCTAAACAGCGATGAGCGAATCGCCTGGCAGTGCCTATCGAATATAGCGTCGTTTGAACAATATGCTGTGAAGATTTCCGAAAAAGGTATTGTTTTTCATCATCACCTGCTATACTTTAACCCGCGCCGTGCCGGGGTCGGTGATTATGTGGCAGTCACGTGCATGACGCTCAGTTCATCAGGAACATTGAATATATTTGCGGAGAGAGACTAAACACGTCCAACGCGGACCAAGTATCAAACGAAGAGGAAGTACGAAAAGAGACGCTACAACGTTGTCGGACATAAAATGTTTATCCAAGAGAATATTACGTTGACGATATTTAAGTAAAGTTGCGTTACAGTAAACACAGGACAAATAAAATATATAACTAAAAATAGATGGTTAAAGAAACTGATGAGTAATCGCGGCGATATTACAAGACAGAAGACGACAAAGTAATTTAGCATATGGCAGCAGAGTAACCAAATAAGGCAAACGACCATAGTGACGCGGAGGTTCGAATACAAAAACTCGCACTAAAACACTGCAGCGATATTACACGACCGCTAGATGGCGGGCAATGGCCCGCGGCGTGTAGTCCGCTACAATTAGACCCCCTCCCCCCTCAGGTTTTTCTAGGATAGCGGGAAAACGGCGGCGCACAGCGCCGCCGTTTTTCGCACAGTTGTTCGGACATCAATTGTGCATATTATGTAAACAAAAAATACCTCGGGTCATCTGAGGTCAGGTCACCAAACCAGGTCACATGACCCTACCTCCCAAAAAAAAAACTTGTGGTCGTACCAGTCAGTTTTTGGATGATCGGTTTTACGCTTACAGGACTTCATAAGGTCATATATATATATATATATCTACAATTCGTATATCTTGGATTTTGCATATCACCGACCTAAGGTCGGGTCAATTTCGTGACCTCCCCATTATAAGTAAACGGGAAATATTCAAATGCTTCCTGTTCCAAGGATACGCAAGATATCAGTCTAATTCCTTCTGGATCATGTTATTATAGGCCATTCTTGATGATCTAGGTCCCATTTTTGTTCAGTGACCCCTACAGGGTCAGCCGAGGTCATCCGAGGTCACCAACAGTTGTATGTCAATAACTCTCGACATAATTTTGATAGAGAAGTGAAACCGACAACAATGTGTTTGTCTCGTCGAGGCACGTCTTCTCATATGCAACATGACCTACTTGGGTCACCACTTGACCTTGACCTGAGGTAAAAAAAAAATTAAGTTGACCTAACCAGGTCAACACTAATATGAGTCGAGGCGCCTTGACGAGACAAACACGATGGCATCAACATTATCGCCTTCTCGTTATTAGATAACAAGCTATTCGTGAACAACTGTTTTGTAAAAAATAGCCTTTTTGACATTTGATGAGCTCTGGAGCCTAAACTATTGACCTGAGCTAAAATCTGATGACACCTTGTCGATTGCATGTTTCAATAGCTTCCCATTGCTGTTTTCCGTTTGCTCCTAGCTAGCATAGTTCCTGTGATATCTGGGGGTTTCTGGAGCGAAGTCCTAAAACTGGAAACTTTGACCTTTGATGACCTCTGGTGACCTTAATATTGGCTTTAGGAAAACATTATTTGAAGTACTTTCGAATGTGCTTGTCAATAGCTTTCGGAAGTCTTTTTTCGCGTCTTTCTAGCCCTTTTAGTTTTCGAGTTAGAGGGGGGCGTCTACCCCCCCCCCCCCCGCACGGCGAAGGTGGCGCCGAGCACCGGCACGGCGCGGGTTAAATCTTTTTTTAAAAAAAGCTGGTAGCTACAACTAAAAAATTGCGTTACTAAATCCTAAGTAAATATTATAAGGTAAAAACTGATTTTCCTTCACATTGTCGCGAACCGTACTGATGGTTCATTCGGCACTTCGTCCCCCCCCCCCCCCCCCCCCACTCAAAAATCCGTAGACAAATTGGCAAAAAAATGTGTGAAATTCGTCTCTACGGATTTTTTAGTGGGGGGGGGGGGGGGACGAAGTGCCGAATAGAGTTACAACTAAAAATTGCGTTCCTAAGTTTTAAAAAAAAAACTGATTTTCCTTCACATTGTCGCGAACCGTACTGATGGCTCATTCGGCACTTCGTCCCAGGAAAATTAGTCAGGAAAATTAAGAGTGGATAAACACCTAAGATTGCAATGCTGCTCTGAATCGTAGGACACGGCTGCTCTGAATCGTAGGACACAGCTGCTCTGAATCGTAGGACACAGCTGCTCTGAATCGTAGGACATGGCTGCTCTGAATCGTAGGACATGGCTGCTCTGAATCGTAGGACACAGCTGCTCTGAGTCTGAATCGTAGGACACGGTGCTCTGAATCGTAGGACACAGCTGTTCTGAATCGTAGGACACAGCTGCTCTGAATCGTAGGACACAGCTGTTCTGAATCGTAGGACACAGCTGCTCTGAATCGTAGGACATGGCTGCTCTGAGTCTGAATCGTAGGACACAGCTGCTCTGAATCGTAGGACACAGCTGTTCTGAATCATAGGACACAGCTGCTCTGAGTCTGAATCGTAGGACACGGCTGCTCTGAATCGTAGGACATGGCTGCTCTGAGTCTGAATCGTAGGACACAGCTGCTCTGAATCGTAGGACACAGCTGTTCTGAATTGTAGGACACAGCTGCTCTGAGTCTGAATCGTAGGACACTGCTGCTCTGAATTGTAGGACACAGCTGTTCTGAATCGTAGGACACCGCTGCTCTGAATCGTAGGACACCGCTGCTCTGAATCGTAGGACACCGCTGCTCTGAGTCTGAATCGTAGGACACAGCTGCTCTGAATTGTAGGACACTGCTGCTCTGAATCGTAGGACACGACTGTTCTGAATCGTAGGACACGGCTGCTCTGAGTCTGAATAGTAGGACACAGCTGCTCTGAGTCTGAATAGTAGGACACTGCTGCTCTGAATCGTAGGACACAGCTGCTCTGAATCATAGGACACAACTGATCTGAATCGTAGGACACAGTTGCTCTGAGTCTGAATCGTAGGACACAGCTGCTCTGAATCGTAGGACACAGCTGCTCTGAATCGTAGGACACAGCTGCTCTGAGTCTGAATCGTAGAACACAGCTGCTCTGAGTCTGAATCGTAGGACACAGCTGCTCTGAGTCTGAATCATAGGGCACAGCTGCTCTGAGTCTGAATCGTAGGACATGGCTGCTCTGAATCATAGGACACAGCTGCTCTGAATCGTAGGACACAGCTGATCTGAATCTGAATAGTAGGACACAGCTGCTCTGAATCATAGGACATGGCTGCTCTGAGTCTGAATCATAGGACACTGCTGCTCTGAGTCTGAATCGTAGGACACAGCTGCTCTGAATCGTAGGACACAGCTGCTCTGAATCATAGGACACAGCTGCTCTGAGTCTGAATCGTAGGACACAGCTGCTCTGAATCGTAGGACACAGCTGCTCTGAATCGTAGGACACAGCTGCTCTGAATCGTAGGACACTGCTGCTCTGACGAACTAAAACTAATTCATGCAGCACACTTCGACTTCCATCATTCACTCACTTAGGTATACAGAAGTCATCCCTTCCCTACCAATCAGACACCATTCATTCTCAGAACAAAAATATCAACAACAAAAACATATAAATACCAGCAAGTCATATGGAACTCAAAAATCATCCCGTCCCCACACCGTGGGAGAGTCCATGATTCAGTTTGTACATACGCAATACAACTCTTACCAAGACACTTTAAAGTATGGAAATGAAATCTTCTCCAGTGCCTCTCATGTACCCTTCCTTTCATGCATTACACCACGGTAGATAAAATACTATTACACGTGCAATGCAATCTTATACTCTTATACGGCCTTGAACCAATGGATACAAAACGGATAGAAATTTCCTATTTCCCACATGTTTTTCAACAATTGGTCGAAACACATGCGTCGAATTTGACACTTACAGCGGAGCTAGAAAAGCAAGGAGCATATGCTGAACTCCATCATTTTCTGGCTGATCCCGCAACAATATTTGTCAGCTGATTCATGAAAATATTCAGCGACAGATACTTGGCAAAATGATGATAAAATGGTAGATCGCATCAATATTTAAATGTCATAATCGAAATAAAAATAGACATGATTCAAAATAAAGCAAATATTCGTTTTTACCCTAACACTAATTGATACACCGTTCACGTATTGGCAATCTAATCAGACTGAGCCCTGTTCACGTTGCCTGCGACCACTGCGACCGCTGCGTCCAGCACCCCTACCCCTGGGGTGTGACGTCACGGAAATTCCGGTTCCGTAAACACCTCTGCGACCGGTGGATGCGGCCAGAAATTGGTACAAACGTCTTCCTTACAATCAACAACTCCCTCTACAACTATCAACTCCCTCCATACAACAAAGTTGCAACAAAGCAACGGCCGCCACTTGCATAAATGTATAGTGCCCTGCTTGCAGACGAGCTTATAAATGCCGCAGTGCATGTAACGGAAGTTAGCCCACATTCAGCCTACATTCAGCACAGCCTAGATTTAAGCTACCATATGTAAATAAAAAACTTTATTGCCTCATTTCTCCTTAACCAAACAAACAATAGCGTTTTCGAAAGTATCTATCGAAAGCACTTATCAGCCCAAAGACAGCCGTACCACAAAAAAAATAGACACTTTTCTTATGGAAAGGAAGTTATAGGCAATTCAGAATTTTTAGCTCATGAGGGGGCCCTACGATTTTCTTCAAAATCAACACAGAAACTCTACTATACGAGGCCAGTAATCTGGCTGAAGAGACCATCATTTGCATTGAAGTCTAAGGGGTCAAAAACTCCTAGGAAATCTCCTTCCCCATTGTACCCCAAAGTTTATTTTCAAAACTGCTCGAGTTGGGTATCAATCGAAACCACTCATCAGCCCAAAGACAGCGGTGACAATAAAATCGACACTTTTCCTATAGGAAGGAAGTTATAGGCAAAACTATATTTTGGGCCTACCAGGGGGGCCCTACGATTTTCTTCAAAATCCGCACAGACACTCCTCTCTACGAGGCAAGTAATCTGGCTGAAGAGACCATCACTTGCATTGAAGTATATGGGGTAAAAACCCCTTAGGAAGTCTCCTTTCCCCATTGTAACCCTAAGCTTATTTTAAAAACTGTTCAAGTTGGGTATCAATCGAAAGCACTCATCAGCTTAGACAGCCGTGCAAAACAAAATCCATGTTTTTTCATAGGAAGGAAGTTATAGGCAAAACTATATTGTGGGCCTACCAGGGGCCCCTACGAATTTCTTCAAAATCGGCACAGACACTACTCCACGAGGCAAGTAATCTGGCTGAAGAGACCATCATCTGCATTAAAGTATAAGGGGCCAAAACCCCCTAGGAAATATACTTTCCCCAATGTACCCCAAAGTTTACTTTCAAAACTGCTCGAATTGGATATCAATCAAAAACACTCATCCGCCCAAAGACAGACGTGTCCAAAAATTGTCCCTTTTCTCATAGGAAGGAAGTTATAGACAATTCAGATTTGTGGGCCTAGGAGGGGCCCCTACTATTGTCTTATGCAAGATTATTATGCGACGTACTATTTACTAAACTCCACGGCTACGTTGGGGTGATAGTGGCTCGGGCCTGAGAGGGTCAACGGCTGGGAGCCGGCCAGCCGAGCCGCACGTGGCCTCAGGCGGGGAAAGACTGGCGGCTGAGCTCAGGTGCGAGTGCCGGTAGATTGTGGCATTTCTTGTGGCGGCTTCGTCGGGGTGACATCTTCAGCTTTCTTGTCCCCATCAAAATTACGCAGAAGTCCCGACACTAAGTCAAGAGCTCTTTCGAAGGATAAAGGTCAGTCGGTGCGGAGCGCCGTGATCTCAGCTACGCTCTGGAGTCCCGAATTAAAATATAAATGGGCAAGGTGCGGTCTGAGCGTAGACGGGTGTGGTGCAGCGCGTATGGTGTGAATTGGGTGCGACGGTGGATTGTGAGTGTGAGAGTACCGGAGATGCGGTAAGGTGGTGAGGATTCGCTGTGACGGTGGAAGGTGGGTGTGCGAGAGCTGGAGATGCGGTAAGGTGGCGAGTTGTTTGTGAACGAGTGTGGATACCTGTGAATGTATATGTGCATAATGAGGTTGTGTGGGTGTCGGAAGCGTGACAAGGTGGCGTGTTGTTTGTGTAGGTGCGAGTATGGAAGCATGTGAAGGAATATGTGTTGAGCCCCAATATAGAGTTGAGGAGAATGAAATATTTCCCCGGGAAGCGAGGAATGCCAAACTGATCCACGGTGAACGCTGAACGACATATACGGGCTGCTAGTTCAATACACCCGGGTGGCAGGCGGGGCATGTTGACGTAATGGGAGTTAAGTAACGGAGGGACGGGATGCTGGAGGCTATGCATGGCTTGCAGCTAACCAGGTTCTCTTACATAAATTGGTGCATCGGCCGGGAAAACCACTTTCTTTACCTTTGGGGCTATTGTTTCCGCTGGACTTGAACTTTCCACGATCCCCGTAAATGATTTTGTCCTGGATGGGCCGGAGTCTGCGGGGAGTCAACTTGGCCGAGTTTCGGAGAGACAATGGTAATGTACGTTAATCTTCCGTAATCGTCGGTCTGTTGGCTCCGCCGGCAGGCTTGAACTTTCCGCGTCCGCCGTAAGAGGCATTGTAATCCTGGATGGGCCGGAGTAGCGGGGAGTCCATTTTGCCGAGTTGCGGTGGGATAATGCTAATGTTGATGAACATTAATCTTCCGTAATCGTCGGTCTGTTGGCTCCGCTGGCAGACTTGGACTTTCTGCGTCCGCCGTAACAGGCTTTGTCTTGGATGGGCCGGAGTCTGCGGGGAGTCAAATTTGGCCGAGTTGCGGGGGGATAATGTTTATGTTCACGTTCTTTAGTCTGCCGTAACCATCGGACTGTTGGCTCCGCCGGCTAGGCTTGAATTTTTCGTGTCCGCCGTAAGAGGTTTTGTCATCCTGGGTGGTCTGGAGTTTCAGGGAATCAATTTTGGCCAACGTGGAGTGCTTATAAACGGTCTCCTTTCTTGTGTTTCGATTCAATATCTTGTGTAAATTCGTATAAACATATTTCGTCTCGTTCACGCATGGATCAGTTTTATAAATGGTGGGGAGGGGGGACAATTTGCAGCCGCTATAAATATACTCGTCGCGTGGTCGCAGGCCGGATCTGGAGAAAGACCGGGCAGACGGCAATCTGGTGCGTTCCGCGTGCGCGATGTGGTGATCAAAGTGAAGTGAAGTGAAGTGAGCGTGTGAGCGACGGATCGAAGAGTGATGAATGGATGAGTGATCAAAAGTGCGAGATATAGTGAGAACGAATCCGTGCGCCGAGCCGTCTGGTAGCGGCGATGTAATAGTTTCATTTTGCTGGTGATTACTTGAGTACGACATAATGTGCATCACAAGTATTATTGAGACTTAAATTGGATTAATGGTCAATTAATTGGATTGGGTCGCATTGAGCACGTTTGTTTTTAATTTCGTTTAAATTTATGGTATGCTGATAAATTATTTTGCAATCGTTTTACATCTACATTAAAGTGAAGTGTGAACCGGTTATTGCCTTTGTCGAACATCCAGAATTC